>JAADVD010000500.1:0-19535 GCA_023334535.1 Pythium vanterpoolii
GTGCGCGAGTGGTTTTGGGACGTCGTGCGGGAGATGCCAAACGAATACCGACGGCGGCTGCTGCTGTTTGCGACCGGGTCGTCCCGCGTGCCGCTCGCTGGCTTCGCGTCGCTCACGAGCTATGATGGTCGGCTCTGTCCGTTTACGCTAAAGGGCGTGGACATGGCGGAAGGGGGAGGGTACATCCACAGTCATGCGTGCTTCAACCGACTGGATCTACCTCGCTACGCGAAGAAAAAGGATTTAAAGGCGGTGCTGTACGGCATTTTGGACACGGATCTGTACGGTTTCACGACGGCGTAGACCGGGCGTGCCAGTCTATGCGGAATGCGTCTCTCTTCGTTTTAACGGTGCTCAGCTTGCGGTGGCGACATCGACGCGCTGGGACCTGCTTTCTCCGTTGCCGAATAGACTCCCACGATTAAAGCCGATCACCGTCGCGCTCATTGATCGTGACGTGGAGGCCACGGACGCCACCAAGCACGTTTCCAGGCATCGCAAGCTCCAGTATTCCTGTTTTGTTGGCAGTGTTCAGCACCGTCACCACCACCACCCGCGCGTTGCGTTGTTACTCACGGAGCTCTATGTGGTCCTGCCGCCCAAGCCGCTGGTGCGGTCCGACGTTGAGGAGCTCGAGTTTGTGATGTCGAGCTCGGACGAGATCGACGTCGACGACTGGGAACGCAACGAAACGTATTTAAAAGACGTCGTGGAACATCCCGTGCGGGAGTACTTTTGGCGGGGTTGTTCTCAACACGCCGAACGAATACCGTTCAATAGGCGGCCGCGTCTCGTTCTTGACCGGGTACTGGGTGGTCGCGTGTTCCCTTTGCGGGTTTGTTCCGTCTTACCAGCTACAATGGACAGTTCTGCTCGTTCACGCTCATAGGCGTCGCCCTGCGGCAGGATCAGCTCTTGCGCAGCCACGCTTGTTCAACCAACTGGATCAGTCACTAGGTAGCAAGGAGATTTGAGACGCGCTCTTCGCTAGATTTTAGTCGTGGTGTTGAAAAACAAAATACATACCTCGTATAAAGGCAGTGAAAGCTCAACTGTTGACTGGATCAAAGCACGACAAAAGAGTAATTTTCGCGAGGACGACCGCGGCATCAGCGTGTCCGAGATACTCCAAGTCACGCAGATAATTTCCGCTTGATCTAGCGAGCTGTCGATCGGCGTTCGTCAACGTCGGCGACATTGCGGCCTCGAACCCGGCCCCGGTTCCCGTCAACTGACCATCGCCACCGCATCTAAACCCGTGGACAGCACCACCATGCACTTGATTGCGTGGAGCTGGCGTGCTCTCTCGGTGGCGGTCGCGAGTAGCTGCATGAGCTTCACGTCCACGTGGCGTCATCGTCCCGCGAGTATAATTTCGAGTTGCTGTCTCCAGATCGAATCGATCCCCGACGGGTCGTTCGCTGTCGATGCGAAGACATCCATCGGCTTCGAAACGCCAATTTTGACCAACAGTGCGCACAGAGCGTCGAACTGTGCGCGGACCTATCCAACGCTTAACAATGCTCAATCGCGAATGGGCCTGACGCAGACGAAGTCATCGCTGATAAAGCTGTCGTCCACAAAGCCGTTGACTAAGTCGTTGGCGGCGATGGTGGAGTAGTGATTGAAACGGGTGGTTTGGTTACACTTGTTTGGCGTCCATCTGGCTCGATTCGATGACCAACGAAGTTGACTGCATCGGGGGTTTTGATGGAGCGCACAAGGTTGGTACAACGTTTGGTGCGTTGCCACCGATTGAACTCCACCACACAGCCGCTATCAGCTGAAATGTACCCATCGGCAAAAAATCGTGAGTGTTGAGCCGGCAATCCATACTATATTTCAGTGATGTCAGAGACATGTACATAAAAAGACAGCGACTGTTCTGTCTTGATAAGTTTTAATCCGGAACGCGCACTGGTGTGCGTTTTGCGCATTTTGAGAGCGCGGAGATCACGTCGTCCAGCTCACGAAGTCCGAGGTTGATCTTAATGCCCTCTATTTCTTCTTTGACCGTCTTGCTGGTTGTCCATATGGCGTCGCTGACTGCCAAATCGACAAAAGAGAGTTTGGACTCGGACCAGACTTTGTCATCAGCACTGCGTCGACTGACGATCGTTATGGCGATGACGACGTGCCAGCGACTGGAGCTCTGATTTCGAGCCGTCGCGCGGTGACTCGACGGGACCAAATCGGAGTGCACGTAGCCTCCACTGCATCGGCCGACGCCACGGGAATCCACAAAATGTAACGTAATATAGAATACTGTTCACCGCTAGCCCATTAAAGTGAGTTTTCTTCACCGTACCTATGTGAGATCTTTTAACTGCACGGCGCCCGCCGACTCCTCAATCACGAGTGCTGGTGGCGCCACAGATAGCTGATTTGCGCATGGACAACTACTTTCGGTCAGTAGGTCTCGCAGGTGCTCACCGTATATTTCAACGGCCGAAAGGCGCACTGTGCGTACAGACTGCACATCGCCGCGGTCGAGGCGGTCGAAAAAATCGCGTGTAAAGCGAGCGATGAACCCGTCGTGGTGCCCATCGCTAACTCGGCCGTCACACCACATTGTGTAGGTCTTGCCTGAACCGATGCGACCGTATGCCATAACGGCGGCGTTTGTACCTTCAATCAAGCCGGGCCGATATCATCAAATAACTGGGAATATTCCATAAGGTGACATAAGGTGACACACTTTGAAAACTTGACCGCAACGTGACACTGACACGTTTTCTATGAAACACAAATGGCCGATTCATCTAGTGTAAACTACACAGTATCTTACCAGCGTGTAGCCATCTTCAGCTAAGGTAGCGTTCGAAGAGGGACCAACAGGTTGAAGTTCGTCCAGAAGAAACGCATGCACCCTGGTGGAGAGGTGTGAGCCGAGCCCCAGTGATCTGTGCTGAGTGGTGCAGTATCTCGTGACAGTTTGAGGCAACTGTCATGTATAAGTACTTGTTCGGACCGGGACATAATTTAGGGTCTGGTGCAACTTTCCCTATCCTAGGTTCGCCCTAGGATGCGTCTTATACGTCAGACTGGGTCATCACTGGTGGGAGAACCTGCCACCCTAAAAGTGGTGGCTAATAGTCACTTTAAATGAGTTGAATGGAATTAATCCCTGGGTACATACGTTCTCGGTTAGCAAGTCACAGAACACTTCGTAGCTCGATCGAAAAATGAATTTTATCCATCCACAAATGGAATTATGTTCCACGTTCTTTTCGATATAATAAGGCATGAGAAAGGCGACACGTGGCTTTATTATGCCCACGGATGCCACACCTTCCACACTTGTACGGCTTGCTTGCGGTACCGTCCGTTTCTCCGCGTGACCTGACGTGTCTCTTCCTCGGTCTCCCCGCCTGACGCGAACAAACTGGGTTGGTAGCACACTGGTGTCTGGTATGAACTTGTGCTCATCTGGAACCTCAATCGAACCAATCGTATCCTGGAATCTCGCAACCTTGAAGCAGTGATTCACCAAGTCTGATATCACAGGCAGATGTTTCTGAGCCACCAACGCCGCAATAATGTGACGACACGGTATCTGCAAAAAAACTGCACCCACGCCTCGCATAAATACCGTGGATCGGCTGTGTCGACTTAAAGTTACTTTAGTGGACTGGTAACTCGTGACACAAAGGCAACAGAGTCAAAGCTGAACACGAACGAGTACTCTTCGGCAGCTTTGAGTTGCCCCTGAAACTTCGTCTCAGCTCGCGGAGTGACCGTCCGTCCTGATTATACCCAGCTCTAGCACTGTTTAGACCGGTTGTGAGTCTGACTCATCAGAATAATAGTAGTGCCTTGAACAATTCGAATGGAAACATCATTCTTGGCTTCAACTTCAAACTCTTGGCCTGCTCGCTTTCAACGAAGTTTGTGGTGCGCCAACCATAGAGTGATCGTGTCCCAACGCGTGGATATAGCACCCATCGCTCAACAAGAATTGCACGAGAATATGCCGCTGCACTGGTGTTGAATCTCTCGAATTCCACTATTTCAGCATTGAGGGCTGACTCTGACGTTGCCGCATTCGCTGCCCATACGAACTTGTCCTGGCTAACTGCGAGACGGACAGCTTTGTCTGCTCCTATATTGCCTGTATCCGTTTGCATCCGTCAAATATATCAGGCGTATCTACTTTAGGATGAGCATCAGAGTGAAAACGCACGTACCAATAATGCGTCGGATGCAGTGAATTTTAAAGATCCCCTGACTAGTCGCAGCTCACACAACGCCGAGATTCCGATGACTGAAAGTGGGACATGACTTGAGAGAAAAGCCGTAAGATACTACGCACCCAAAGAACCATGTGTGGTTGTCAAAATCCTCGAGTGGAGGAAGTGCCACAGCAGCGACTTGGTTAACAAAGGTGTCGACCAGAACTATCATGATGCCATTGCATCTGCGATGCTTCATGTGCGTTGCGCGACACCATACACTCCCATTGAACTGCAGAGCATGATTGTTGTGCTCCTTCTCCCCAATACAATATCGAAGTTGTAGCCAATGGACGCTGGGATCATCGCATCATTCAAGCGTCGATACCGACAACGACAACTTCAGCACGCACTGGATCTGGATGAACAACGATCTCAACCAAACATCTACATGGTTGATCAGCTCACAGCGATGAAGTGGATCAGAATTGCTGGCGAGAGTTTCCGAGCGAGGCAGTTCTGAATTGCATTCGGCACACCGGGCTCGTGCTCGGTCGTACAACCACTCGCAGATCGCGGATCGACGCCGACGAGCAGCTGAACACCAGTCTAGTGACACAATTACAGCAACTGCGCATGCGCGAATCGATGGACTTGGACGAATTCATTTGCTGTGCGGACGTGGTCAATACGGAGATAGCAGCAAACGAGTGAAGGCGTCTCCAGTACGTCTCCAGATATCAGCATTAAAAGAAATGTGAACGCTGTGATTTTTATGCTAGGTGTTCATCCAGTTTTAGAGTGTCCTGTGATGGGAGTCCTGCGTACGCTACAGCAGCGGCAACGTAAAGAGCTCCAAGTGGAGAAGGAAAATACTCTCACTCAAACGCTGATTCGCAGTTACTTTTCAGTTGCGCCGACGATGCAATAGCAACAGAACAACAAGCAAAATCGATAGTGATAGCGTATGCAGAAATCTCCGTTTTAACGCAGTCACAATTTTGTGTTACGATTTCGACCCGTTTCCAAAAATGACACTTTGTGGCTCCACGGATACGGGTGAACCCAGACCGGTTGCGTGGGAGGGTCTGGCCTCGCCATTGCCGCTGTGCAAGTAAGGGGAAAAGCGCAGGTTGGGACGAGGCAATAGAGTGGCTTCCATGGCTCTTGATGGTGTTCGTGATGTAGAATTAACGACCAACACCTCCGTCCTAATCTCGATGCAGTAGAGCCACCAGTGCTTTGGAGATATCACTCTTCAAGAGCCACACCAAAAACACACTTTATCTTTTTCCCTGATTTCATCCAAGGCGGCGACATTGATTAGGAAACACACACTCTTACCCAACTGACTACCATTCCCACTTTTCACGTGCTCTTGACCTAGATTGGGCAACACAATCATTTTTTATTGTAATCGAGATATATTGTGCATTCCTAGTGTCTAAATTAGTGAACAGCTACTCTGACAATCATCCCCCCATATTTGCCCTGTTTCTAGCAGCAACCGTAGCTCTCAACTAGCCGCTGAGAGAACTGAACAGTCAACATGGTCGTGCAGACCACACACGAAACCGATGGATACCGAACAGAGAGCAGTTCGACAACGCCGTTCTCCGCCTGGGAAGCTCTGGATTACAGACCGTAAAACCCGTGTTTCTAGATTATGTACATTAAGTAGAAACCAGTTTTTACCGGAAACCCTTCATACTTTTAGTATGAGTCCATGGCAAACAGACTTTGTTTATAACTAAATCTTTGTTCTTACTTTTGGCTACTGGTACGTAGAACGCAATCTTGGCTATTGATAAAGCCATCACTCTTCATTGTCTCTGAAACCGGAGTACATGGCGAGATATCGATTTTCCCCCGAGGAGCCTACCCCAGCATTAAAGATTTGTAAACTTTTGTTGTTGTTCAGACGTCATATAGTTTTGCTTGATTTCGTCACTCCGTCTGATTTGTTATTTTCGCTCTAAAAATGGCTTTTTATGTGTGGAATTTTCGGTGACAGTCGTTGTATGGAGTCTGCCACCTTAAAATGGAAGGTGGCAGACTCCATACAACGACTGTTAATAAAACTAAGATTATCATAATCATAAAAACGTTTCAAAGGTAACTTTGTTCCATGAGGACTCATGATATGATCGGGATCCCCTCCACTACGAGGGGTTTCGATCGTATCGAGCGTCCGCTGCGATAGCTGCGGTGCGTCCGCTCAAATGCTCATTTGTCCTGACCCACCATGGTGGTCACCTCTCACGGTGGTTGACGACAGCAGCCTCGTGCTACGGCACCTCGCACAGTACCAACCACAAAAACGAGCGTTCACACTCACTCAATAACCAAACCCGAGTCGCTGGCCCACGCGCAGTCTCCCTATCAAGGGTAAAGGAAAACTGGAAAAAGCGGTGTTCAGTACCGATATGGCATGTCCCCGCTGGTTGCATCCCGACCTACGTATCTTTGCAAGTTAATCTGCTTTTGATTGTGTAGAAGTCTGTAGGATTATCTGGTGCATTTGATCTGAGTTTTCGGCAAAGCCCGATCACAGACTCAAAACACGTTCCAGTTTCTCATCAATTTTCCAGGATGATGGAGTGTTTCGGTTGTTTTTTTGTGAGGGGGAACCAAAAATGTGACACAAATCAATGTTTCTGCAAAGGTGACACAAGCGGTAGAATATGACCAAACCTTACCAAATGCAAAGTAAGATACGGAACGGGATGTACTCAGAGCTGTGGGATTTTCGATCAAAATTGACTGCCAATCTATTACCCACAACTGCGCATCAGGATAAACCGACGACCCCTTTGATGTGGATTCAACAAGGGCTCATTTCCATTCTCACGATGGATGCGTCAAGCATCTTCGAACAGCTTAAGAGAGAGCGCTGGGAGTCTGGGAAGAAGGGCAGTGGATGAAGTCAAGCTCGTGGCCTTCAACGAGGGGAAGAATATGTGCGCCGGCCCAAGACGTGGGAGCTTCAGACGCTTGGTGTGCACGAGTGCTCCGGGCTGTGATTGGTTCATTAGCTTGGCACGATTGAGATGGAAAGTCGCACCATCGGAATGGCACGTGACAGATGCGAATTTGAAGCATCGAAACTGCATAAGCGTCGCCAAGCCAACAAAGCGTCAAGTATGCCAGCTCGCAGTAATCAGATCGGCTGTTGGTGCAAGTAGCGCAGTAGCTGCTCGAGCTCTTCTCTCTCAGCTTCAAGATCAGGTCGGCGTGACCTGCAGCACCAGCATGATCTACCGCGCAAAAGATTTCATCTACGCGGAGACTTTCTCGGAGGACCCGCTGGCTATTCGATTTTTACCGAGTTTTCTGTCTGAGTTCGCAAGATTAAACTGTGGGACCTCCACTGAACTACAGCGGGATGCGATAGGCCACTTCAAGCGTGCGATCATCGTTATGGACCCGGTCACATTCGGAAAAAGCCAAAACTGTACGGTGTCGATGCAGCTCACATCAAGCACAGGAAGTACAACAGCGTGCAAATCGTGCTGGTCGGACGAGATGGTGATCTAAACCATCGTGTTGCTGCCGTTGCTTTGGCGCTGGTGGAGGATCACGACAACTACCCATGGTTGTTTTGGCGAGTGAAAGACAACGGGTTTATGATATCAGACGTTTTGGTGTTCAGCGATCGCCTCAAAGGGATCATTTCTGCGGCAGTTGAACTGGGCACCTTCAACATCTACTAGGTGCGCCACATCCTGGGTGAGGCTGCACGCCTGATTAGTCGTTTAGTTGTATGGGTTTCTAACTCGCCTAACTCTCTTGTCTCGGGTAACATGAAGGCGGACAAAGCTGTCCGACTCTCGATTGCCCATGAGAAGTACATTCGGGCTGCAACCGATGCCACGACGGAGCCTTCGCCAATCTCGCCAGTGTGAATCCCGCCGCACAATATCTCCAGCAAAGTGGACTCTCTACCCCCAGTACGACAAGACACCTCTATATGGTTGGCGTGCCACCAACTTCGTCAAGAATGAGGAAACAAGAGACCTCCGGCTAGAGCCTCATCTCATGCTGCCCTACGAGAACTTCAAGTGGTACGAAACGATTTTGCTTAACGAGACGTGCGAAAGAATGAAGCTGGGGCGCGCGTGGACCGACAAGCGGCGATTGAATATGCCACGTGCGAGAAAAAAGCTCCAGGTACAGCTCGCAAAAGCGGCTAAGTATTCAGTCTCGTTCAGTGCCGACACTATTGCGTTTGTGTCACCAGTCAACGCACCACTGCACCAGAGGCGAGTTGACGTGAACCATCCGATGTGCTCGTGCGCGCATTGGCTTCAACACCAAATCCCGTGTCGTCACATCATCGCGACAAAGTCCGCGACCGGCAAAAAAGACTCAATAATTTTTCTGTTCGCGGAGTGCTACAAAGCCCAACTACTGCGCCGGACTCGTCCCAGTTGAGGTACCAGAGCAATCCAAGTTGAACACAGATGCGACATCGTGGCCCGTGTTGTTTCATCGCCGGGCAGGTCGTTCATGTAAACGGTGGATCCGATCTCAAGGTGAAGTTTACTGTGGGTCAAGTGCACGCAGACAGTACAAGTGTGGGCGATGCGGAAAGGCAAATGGACACAACCGGGGTTCTTGTAAAAATACGCAGTAAGTTTCGCAAAAGCTTATGCCTTGGAAATTCTATTCATGGTTACCGTTTTCGCCACCACTTCGATCCCGCGATTACCATTATCTGTATTGGTATACTACACTGCATTTGGTAAGATTCGACCGCATTTCATTTGACCGCTTGTCACCTTTTGCAGAAACATTTGATTTGTATCACATTTTGGAATCTCTCTTTCGAAATGTACTATTGACCCTTAGAAAATTCTAAATATCAATGTAAATATCCAGAGAACGCCAACATTCCTGCCTATCACAGTCGACAGTCACCGCCATAGAGAACAAGAGATTAGTCTCGTCGCGACTCGTGATGGCGGATCAGACGATCGTCTACGTGCTCTGGGTGGTCTGCTGCATCCTCTACATTGTCGGTGGCGTGCGGCGCCGGCGCCGGCTCAAACAGCTCGAGCAGTGGGCGGCGCTCCACGCACCACTGACCGCCCCGTCGTCGCGGCTCGATGGCGCGTTGCGGTGCGTCTCCTGTCGCTGGTCCCTCTCTGCACTGCTTATACGCTGCGACTCACTTGCGCTACGATTGTATCGGCGTGTACGTAGAGATGCGGAAGAAGGGTTCCATGAGTGCGACGTGTGCGGCTTTGAGAACCTCAAACGCCGTATCTTCTGCTTGCTCTGCGGCACGCCAGTGGGCGCTGAACCCACGAAGCGACCGCTTCCACAGCAACTGACGACAAGACAACATCGCGCGCGGTGAGATTATCACTATTTGTGGAAGACAGAATGCAGTCAGTACAGGCAAATAGGTCTGACCTCTTGTGGTGGTCTGTTATTGTAGCATGCGCAAGGAATGGCAACACCGACTCGACGATCAAGGCCAACTACGATGGGTGCTTGCGCAGTCTTACGATGGGTGGGCGACAATAGCGCCACTACCCGCCTACAAGCTGGAGTTTCGAGTGCTACAGCCTTCTGTGACCACGAAACAAACTTCGTCAGCAGACAGGGGTATGCCGAATGAACGTCACTGGGATGAACCCCAGGAGGAACCGGCGTCACAAAGGAATTTGCCTCGGCGTTCAAACGTGTTAAATATCGAGATAAGGAACGCGGAGGCGACCGACGAACCACACGATTCGCCGAACTCACCACTGCCGCGACTCCTACTCACGAGTCTCGAGGACGTTGATGCACAGATCAATGCACAGCTCGCGACCTGTGAGATGCGAGTCGTGGACGCTACAGTGGCGGATCCCTCCCAGCTGAGCTTTCGTCTCGTCCGCCACAGCGCGAGCCTACGAGGCGACAGCGAGTCCGATGCGGCGCAGCGGCAGGCTGAGAAACAGGCATTTATTCATGACGCCCGTCTCCCGTTTCCCTCCAAGCTCGTGCAGTTTATTGCTCACACAACAGCTGTCCAACAACCCACACCAGCACTTGACATAGCCCACACAAACTCTGTACCAAATACCATGACGAATGTTCAGCTCCGTGTCGATCGCGACCGCTTGCTCGCCGACTCGATCCTCACGCTCGCGCGGCTGCCGTCCGAGACCGTGCGACTCGGCTTTCGCATCGCGTTCCTAGGCGAGACCGCGATCGACGCCGGCGGCGTGTACCGCGAGTGGTTGCTCTTGCTGAATGAGGCGATTGTCGCCCCCGAGGCGGGGATATTTACGTGCGTCGATGCGCAAAACCAAGCGTTCTATCTAAATCCGCACTCGAAGGAATTACTGGGCGACCACCACCTTGCGCACATGGTCGCCGCTGGTCGTTTACTGGGTCGTGCCCTGCTCGAAGGCAATGTCACAGGTTTCCACCTGGCGCTGCCCTTGCTCAAGATCATTCTTGGCCAGCCTGTGGGCCTTCACGATCTGGCCTACTTTGATCCTGAAGTTTACAAGAGCCTTGTGTGGCTACTGGAGCACGACTGTGTCGATACACTCGGACTCGACTTTACCGTCGTCGAGAAGCTGCCAAACCGTAGTACGCGAGTGGTGGAATTAGTGCCGCACGGCCGCGAGATCGACTTGACGGACAGCAACAAACACGAATACGTCGATCGCAAGCTCAAATACATTCTCTTCGAACGGGTCCAGCATCAGCTCTTTGCCTTCCTCAAAGGTCTCCATGAAGTCGTACCCGTGGCACTGCTCATGGTGTTCGATGCCGAGGAACTCGACTATATGCTCTCGGGCTCGGACGAAATCGACGTCGACGACTGGGAGACCCACACGCGGTACACGGCGAACCTCATTGACCAGCCCGTGCGCCACTGGTTCTGGGAGATTGTGCGAGCAATGCCCAACGAGCACTGCCGACGCTTGCTGCAGTTCTCGACCGGTGCTTCCCGCGTGCCGCTGGCCGGCTTCTCCGGTCTCACCAGCTACGACGGGCGGCTCTGTCCGTTCACGCTCAAGGGCGTGACACTGCGACAGGAACAGTATTTGCGCAGCCACGCATGCTTTAACCAACTCGATCTACCGCTTTACGAATCCAAGCACCATCTCGCAGCCATGCTCGCGGCCATCACTGCCGACGACTCCAAGGTCCATGGATTCACGATTGTCTAAAGGTGATCGAAAACCGATGTACTGAGTTAACATGAGTAGGAAATGGCTACATTATGACATCATGGTGAGCCTGTGAAATATAATGGTATCCCTTTTGAAATATAATATTCGTGACGAGCTCATGGTGTTCTGGACATTGCCCCATTGTGCGTGTATCACGATGGACGCGGCGGACCAATTCGTCGCAACCGCGCGACGGCTCTTTGAAACCGTTCCAGGCAGCGCAGCGCAGCGCAGCGCCAACCAGTGGCTTATCCGCTTTCAGAGTTCGGCGGAGGCGTGGCAGGTCGCGCTCCTCGTGCTGCAGCGCACGACGGAGCAATCGGCCGATGCGGACGGCACGTGGCACCAACCGCCGACGGTGCTAGTCGTGACGATGCAACTGTTGCGTTTCAAGATCACGAACGGATGGAACGAAACCAATGAGGAACAGCGCAGTGTCGTGAGGCAGGTTAGTGGAATGCGATGCGCGCGACAGGGAACAAAGTAGCAAAGAGACTGATACTTGCTATTTTAGACCGTGCTGGCATGGTTGAGAGACGGCAGCGCGACATCCATGTCGCCCCCTGCGGTCCGCGTAGCGTGTGTGATTGTTGCGAATCTGGTCGCGAGAATGTATGCTCGGGAGTGGCCACTCTGGCACCAAGAACTGCAGGAACTGCTTACCAAGCAGCAGACACCGGAAACAATCATGCAGGCATGGTGCCTCGATGCTCGGTATGCGATTAGAGGGGTACCATCTGACAGTTTTTTCTGAGCAGCTACTTGAGATCTACGGCGCTATTCCAGCGCAGCTAGAGGCCTCCGTAACGGATGCCGGCGACGTCGCTCAGCTGGCGACGGCGTTTCATCGCCACGTCGCAGAGATCGCCCGTGTCGCGCGCGAGGCACTCGCCATCGAGTAAGCTGCTATGTTAAACTGGAGTCGTATCTCTTGTCTGCTGACGTTTGGTAAACTTGCGAAACAGAGGCACTGTGCGCGAGAGTGCATTACGGTGCATTGAGCACTGGGGGATTGGGTGCATCCCCTCCTGTCTGGAGCTCGGCATTGACATCGCGTTGTTAGCGCAGTCGTCGCTTCTACCAGCACTCTTGGCACTTGGCGTTAGCAGCAACGGACAGGTAATAGTAGGTAACTTGGTTCGTCGGTTCAACCTGAGTATTCCCTAATGTCTCAACTGTTATAGGCAGCAAGTGAAATCGTGGCGGACGTCTTTATGAGCACCGAGAGTGATCCACTCTTTTTGTCACCAACGATCATTAATGCGGTGGTCCACACGATCACCTTTCTCGAGTCTGCTCGGCAAATGCTCATGTCGACATCGTCGGATCCCCTGCAAGATGACTCTGTCTCAGAGCGCTGGGAATCGCTGTCTCAGATTACGAGTTCGATCGCACTGCACCACGCGGTGGTCGTGTTTTCCTCTGAAGCCCAAGAGTTTTTTACTAGTCTTCACTCGTCCTCCTCGCAACCTCCACTCTCGCTCCCGATGGTTTTTCTCGAATTGGTGCTAGCTTGCACGTCGTTCCCCGAACCGCAAGTCGCCCAACCGACGCTCGAGTTTTGGTTCTTTTTGCTGGACAGCAGCATTCACCAAGGCGTGCAACTGAGTCTCTTGTCGGCGGCATGCACACCCGAGCAGCTCGTTGGTGTGCTGAGTCGTGTCGTGAACGCACTGATCGAGCAATCTCGGTACCCGCAACGCTTTGTGGACGCGCAGACGGTGCCAACCGCCGTGGAGGACGATTCGGAAGTAGAGAGCATTACCAGTCTGCGCAAGTGAGTGTATTCTGGTGAGTTAGGTGCTCCAATTTGGTGGTGGCTCACACCTTGTCTGTTTATCCTAGAGATGTCGCAGACACGCTCTTGAGTCTCTTCTCCAAGTGGCCGACGAGTCCTACGACGGAACGCGGCGCGTCCTGCGTCAAAGGCATGGCCGCGTTGTTGCGGGCATCGACCGACATTGCGACGCTCGATGCTGTGCTGTTCTTTTTAGAGTATACGATTGAGCTGTTTGATATTGATTCGTCGGAATCGGAAGATGAGGAGACCGAAAACGGGAGAAATGGAGACGACCGCCAGAGTATGCACTCCTCCAACGAAGGTGCCCAACTGCTGCAGCACATTTTACTGGATGCCCTCGAGTTGCCCAACCATCCACTGCTTATTTCTGGCGTCACGAGGTGCGTACCCATCCCATTAGTGCCTTGGAAATCAAACCAACTCTTCGCGTCTGTACTGTAGATTCTACCAGTCGCTGAGCAAGTCACTTGTACTTCCTGGCGCTGTCTATGTCCCTGTAGCACTCAAGCTCTGCGGAGGATTGGACATGGATGTATCTTACAGCACGAGTGCCCATACCCTGGTCGGTATCAGCAAGAGCATCGTGTAAGTATTGTTGCGTGAACCTTCTTTTGTCTTGCTGACCATTAATACTGAGGAATTGATGTTGTGCCGGCACTGCAGTCAGTACACCGACATCGAAGACCGTCAAGAGCTACTGGAGACCCTTGCCACCAAGTGCCAACAGCTTCGCTCGTCCTCCCAAGCCGCTGGCGACGTGCTCGAAGCTGCTTTTCGACTGACCCAGGACCTCTCGAATCCCGGTACGTACAGGTTTGACAGTCCAGATTCCAATTCAGTTCCCTAACACCTGATTCTATCAAAACAGACTTTGCATCGTTTTGCAATGCTTTGCTGACTCCCCTCACAGCACGCATCTCGAGTAGCGATGCGCGCGTTGCAGCAGCAAACGTGGCTCTTCTGGGGCGTGCGATCGGCGGCGTCCAAAGTGACACAGTGCGTCGAACACTTGTGGACCAGCTATGGCCACTCGTCGCTAACGCGATCATCACGCACAACGCATCCATTTACTTACGCGAGTGCACGGTCCAGTATTTCAGCTCGGCGGTCGTAAAGAATCCATTGACCCTACTTCCACGGCTCCAAGAAGTCGTGTCTTACTGCGTCCAGTGGCTACCACACACCAATAGCCTCCAGTCGACCGGCCAACAAGACAACGGCACTCCAGAGGCTTCCTTCTTCCCCATCACTCAGACGAACGAGGTACGAGTCATACCTAAGCATTTTTGTGATAGCGTACTAGAACGCTAAGGTTACATTTTGTGTACTCCAACAGGCGACATCCGTAGCGACATTGCAGTGCCTTTCGGCGGTCGTGTCAAACATTGCAACTCACAATGCTGAGTTTCTGCCCGTCGTGCACCAAATCGTCGAGGTGAGATTGGCCTTCACGATCACGCGTGTAGTAGACTGGTCTCACACAAAAGTCACCCTTCCTATTCTCTGTCTAGGCGACAATGACGATAATGACGCACCGTCTCCACTTTGACCCGTCAAGTGACGACGCTGCCAATCGAGCGCGTTTGAACACGCTCTTTATGAGCACCCAAACGACCGCCCAGGTGGCCCCCGAAGTGACCGAATTCTTCAAGCTTCTGGGCACCGTATTACGGTTTTTTGCGCCGGCACTCGCTCAAGATTTAGTGCTGACGACCGTCCTGCGGCTGTGCTGGCTACTGCTCGATGTTGACCACGAAGTGCAAGAGATCTGTGACAGTGTCTGTGACGTTTTGCTCGACGCCTGCAGTTCGCAATCGCTCTTGAGCTGCTCATTGACGGTCTCCGATAGGCTTGTGGCGGCGAGTCCGCATCTTCTGCGTGCAGTACTGGCGTTCTTTGGACCCAAGCGCGTCCATTACAAGCAGCGCAACCTTTGGCATTTTCTCTTTCAGCTGATGCATGCTCCACGTATCGCTGCCCCACTCAAAGGTGAGGCTATACAAACGGCTCCTGGGTGACTGTCATTACTGACTTGTAACTTTTCGTTAGTGCATTTCCACACAACGCTGACCAGCCTACTGCTGACCGAGCAAGTGCTGATTCCTCCGCTGTCGGTTGAACAAAGCGCGTCACTCGCGGACGCATTGTCGCGCACTAACCACCGCCATCGGTTTGTGGCACTGCTCACCCAGACCGGCAAGCAAGTTGAAGCAATGTCGTAAATTAATGTGGACCACGCGATAGAAGTGATTGTAATTCAGTTAGAGTAAACCACTGTAAACAAGGACTTGAGTGAGGAGCACCACAGAACGTGACCAGGAGATCTGAACGAACCTGACGTCTAGCGCCATCGCGATGCAGCGCGTTGCCAACTCCATGCGCCGCGTTCGCCGCTTCTCTACCGCTGCCAACAATGCAGCATCCAGTACCGCGCAGGCGACTCGCCAAGGTGGGATGAATAGCCTACAGCCAATGGGCTGAATGACAGTTGTCCGACCATTGGGGCTAATCCATCAGTGGTCGATATTTAATAGAGTACCCAACGTCGTTCATCTCGCATTTGACGACCCAGAAGATGAATGTGTTCAACATCGGCATTGCGTTCCTCACGCTGTCGCTCTCGTCGCAGCTCGTGACGGCCAAGCAGCGGTATGACAAAGCCGAGGCCGACAACACCGAGCTCTGCGAGCGCGTGCAATTGCTGGAGGAGCTCATCGTGAGCCTCGGCGGTACGGTCCCTACGGACGAAGCCAAGGCAGCCGCCGCGGCTGAAGCAGAGGAAGCCGCAAAGGCGGACGCTGAGCGTGTAAAGAAGGCCCGGGAGGAAGAGGCACGTGCGCTAACGGCGGTTGCTGCCGCCGCGTCAGAAGGCGGTGACGATGACAAGCCCAAGAAGAAAGGCGTGTTGATTTAAGCGGCGATAGCTGTTAATACCAAAACGGGTCTCACACGGTGGCGAGCTGTGCGGATGCCTTATTTGAAATTCTCGGCAGCGTTGGTGATTCTACAAATATGAATGCAATGCTCGGGGCCGTCTAAGGGGAGCGTGAGGTTTCTACCAGCCGTCACGGCGTTCGACTTTGCGTCATAATCGCCGCAAAGGATCGCCAACTTCACGGCCGCTTGGATGTTCCAGGCAATGTGCGCTTGGTCGAGTTGCTGTCGAGCCGGTTCATTTCGTTGACGGCCGTGAGGATCTCGTTGATGTTGGTCTCTAAGACCATGCCACCCATGACGATCTCGTCCAGCGCGTAATGCACCTTGTCGCTGTGGAAAATGAGATCCAATTCGCACACGTTCTCAAATATTTTGTCCAGCGTCTCGACAAACACTATGAATCGCACAGTACCGCATGTCAGGATCCGAGTCATGCCCTTTACCTATGTAATCTGACGTACCCTGGATGAGATCGAGAATACCGAGGTCACTCTCCTGTTGATCGACGGCAAACACGAAGTAGAGCGTTGCGTAGTGTCGGTAGATGAGCTTGACGCCATCACCCCAGTATCGCACACTACAACCGCAAGACACAGCTTAGCACACCATCGCTACAGAGCTACCCAGATGCCTCTGAAGTGCTACAGTACATACGTTCCCTCGAGGAAATTACAGAGCGTATCGGGGCGCTTTGACACCTGCGTATATATATCGCGAATCACGGCTTGCTGCTCGGCGTCGGGCTGCACACAACCATATTACCCAGCTTAACGTCAGTACTTTGTCCTCGGCCAGGTCGGAAAACTAGTCTTCGGTCAAAGACGCACCACGTGCTCGTAGAACTTGACGATACGCGGTTTCCCGTGGTTGTTAACGATCATGATACCCTTAATCATTGCGGCCACGGTGTTGGCTGCGTCGCGCGAGCAGTGAAAGCTGGCGGAAAATAAGGTGGCGCTCGTCGCCGTGTCCAAACAGACTTGTACTTTGCGCTTTTGGTTCAGAGGTTTTCGTCGAAAGATTTGTGACTGGAAACATGATAATCATTATTGGTATAAATTATTAAATTGCGCATATTTTCAGCCAATGAAAACGATATAGAGTTGACCAAGAAGAGAAACCCAGGCAAAAGGAAACCAGGCAACCCTAAGCAGAACGAAGATGGCGACGCCAGGACGCCGCAGCACGCGGCTCACTGTGCGGATACAGGACACCATTCAGAACGCAGCTGTGGACGACGACATGACGGAGCGAGAGGACGACGAGCAGACTGACCATAGTTCCACGGGCATGGCCGCCGACAGCCCGCGGCACCAAACCATGGCTGCCAATTCCCCCACAGGCGCGACGCAGCAAGCCCACTCGCCACCGCTCTACGGCAACGGCCACTACTCCCCCGCGGATTCCAATTCCATGTTTGCAGAGGACGACGACTACCGATCCGAGACCTCGTCCTCCGAAACCAATTCGAAAGAGTACACAAGTGGCGCACCGCATCCACCCAAACACGTTGCTGCGTCGTATACCAACCACCGCGACTTGTCGTCGCGGCTCAAGCGCGCAATCCACAGCGATATAAGCGTGTCTCCTTGCTTTGATGAGTCCATGGTGGGAGCGGATGTGGTGCTGTGCGCACGACGTTCTGAGGAGGAAAACGGTCACCAAGAAGAAGAGAGTGCTACTGAAACACGAACATCTCAAGAAAAAATTCAGCGGTTCTACGCACACCGCTTCATGCTCGCGGCGAGCTCAGATCCGTTTCGCGCGATGCTCACGGGTCGCATGCGCGAGTCGGCACAGCGGGAGGTCGAGATTCACGGCGTGGGCGCCCGCATTCTCGAGAAGATGCTCGTCTATATCTACACAGGAGGTAAGTGCTGCTAACGTCTGTAGCTCCTCGTGCGGCCCGATGTTGATGTATTGTTCCATTCGATAGAGGTGACCGTGGACTTGCAGAACATCGTGGGACTGCTGATAGGAGCAGAAATGTACGCGCTCACTGGCCTGCGCGAAATCTGCAAGGGTTTTGTGCTCATCCACGCACAAGATATTTTCCGCGATCCGCAAATCGTTCAGATGCCCGAGAAAGTGCTAATTGAGGTAGGTTCCAAGTGATATTATCTGGGCGACAAGTTCTGATAGTCTTTGTGTGAATTTCTGAGTAGGTCGTTGAAAATGACGATTTGCAGATCAAGGAGATCGCGTTGATGGAAGCACTTGTACTATGGGGCGAAGCCCGCGTGGCATCTTCTGAAAAGCCAATTTTAGATATTTTATCTGACGTGATGGAGCACGTTAGGTTTCCGACCATGAGCGTGAGTGATCTCTACGGAAAAGTGCGGCCGTTGGTCCAAGAAGGCGTTATTCGTGAAGCGCTGCTCACAGAGGCACTCTTCTATCATCTCAAGTGGGGAACGCATGCCTCCAAAGCGTCCCATCGTATGCGACCACGCGCCGGCGCAACTGCAATGCGGAAGCGCAAGCGCGTGTCGTTCATCCAGCACGTATCGTTCGTCAACGAAGAGTAATGTGGGAGTTTCAGTATATGCTGGTAGCTATAACCCACGCTTATTGATGCCTACGGATGGACGAGTTTTGGTCGTGGATCTCCTTCGCTCTGGTCGATAAACTCACCAGCCAGCAACACAAGCGAAATTTCATCGGACGCTTAAAGCGGGATGTGCATGACGACTACACCGCCCTACTACTCTGCAGTCGGTTCAAGCTCACATGACTGTGGCTGTACCCGCCCCCTTCCGCCATGTCCACGCCCTTTAGCGTAAACGGACAGAGCCGACCGTCATAGCTCGTGAGCGACGCGAAGCCAGCGAGCGGCACGCGGGACGACCCGGTCGCAAACAGCAGCAGCCGCCGTCGGTATTCGTTTGGCATCTCCCGCACGACGTCCCAAAACCACTCGCGCACAGGGTGTTCCACGAGGTCTTCTGTGTACTTGCAGTTGCGTTCCCAGTCGTCGACGTCAATCTCATCGGACCCCGACAACACAAAGTCGAGCTCCTCGGCGTCAAACAGCATGAGCAGCTCGGGCGGCATGACTTCATAGAGTCCTTTGAGGAACGCAAAGAGCTGGTGCTGGACGCTCTCAAAGAGGAGGTACTTGAGCTTACAGTCCACGTACGCGTGCTTGTTGGCGTCGGTCACCTCCACATGGCGACCGTTGGGAATCAGCTCCACCGCACTGGTCTCGCCTTTGGCCGTCTGTTCGGTGACTGTGAAATCGAGCCCCAGCGCGTCGACGCCATCGTTCGCCAGCAGCCACAACAAGCTCTTGTAGGCTTCTGTATCGAAGTACTCGAGGTCGCTTAAGGTCACCGGCTGCCCCACAATGATCTTGAGTAGTGGTAAGGCCACGTGGAAGCCCGTGACGTTCCCTTCCAACAGCATGCGGCCGAGCAGGCGACCAGTCGCAAAGATGTGGGCCAA
>JAADVD010000501.1:0-19468 GCA_023334535.1 Pythium vanterpoolii
ACGCCCGGCTGGCCCGTGAAGCCATCGACGCAGTTCACGAAGCCCACAAGCTTCACAATCCGCTTGACTTTGTCGAGGTCGCCGAGCTCGTGCTTGAGCGTGGCCACGAGACTGAGCGCGACGTGGTGCGCCGCGTCGTACATTTCTTCCGGCGTCAGGTGTATCGGTGCCGCGACTTCGTAACAATTCCAGCACGCGTTGGACGCGATCGCATCGCCCACGACACGACGATTTCGAGTACCCAGCATTGTATGGAAGACTCAACGCTGGTTCGGCCGTGGGGGTGAGGGCGAGATCACAAAACAAAAGGCAATCGTGCAGAATGGCTGCATGGTATTATCCAGCAGACTTTTCGGTGGCTCGCTGAAAAGAAGCGTGGTCAAGGGGTTATTGAGAGCGTGGTTGAACTCCTCGTTGAGAACGACAAGGAAGGTGCTGATGTCATGCCACCGGACGAACTCGCCGGCTTTTTACTTACGTTTGTGATCCCGGCATGCGACACCACTGCAGATACCATGCTCTACGCCCTCAGCTAACACCCTCGCACCGTGGAGAACATCCGAGCCGAATTTCAATCCAGATTAGGCGATTGCTCCATTTCCTGCCTGACAACAGAACATACCAAGCAATCATATACTTGGAGGCGACACTCAGAGAGATGATCCGACGGTACCCTGCTGCACTATTCACTGTGCGTCCAGCGGTAACGACACCATCATCTGTAGTGATATCGCCCACCAACAGCACCAGTTGACTGGCACCCCCGCGTACGTCATGGTGCGGCTTCCTCACTTGTGGGGACCTAATGCAGTCGGATTCAAGCCCGAGCGATGAATTCATCCAGCGACTGGCGAGATCATCCACGTATCACCTATCAAATTGTATTGGGATGAAGTTGGCGATGCTAGAGCTCCGGACTCTCGCAGCAATATATTGTATCGATACGACTTGGAGATCGACCCAAGCCACGACGTCAGCTAAGTGACCGCACAGACGCTCATATGAACCATCCTCTGTGGGCCACCGCGACGCGCATTGGTGGTACGGTTCGTCTGCAACAAATGGAGTTTGTCATAAATGGCGAAACTACACGTTGTGTTGGCTCTAAAGAACTGTGATATTCATTCTGGATGATGTAATTGCAGAAATAGATGAATGGAAGCACTTGATTAATTTCTCACGTAGTCGCCATTTCAAGAAAATTCAGCTCAGTCATGGCGACCGACATGGCGGTGTCGCGCTTCTGGACCTCCTTACGCCAACCCCACGCAGACCGCACACGTTGAGGTCTGGAAACAGGAGAAGCATCCGCCCGTGACGATTCGCGAGAGACGTTGCGTCTACAAGGCGATGGGGATAGGACTCTGCACCCCGCGACATGCAGAACCTGAGAACCGCGCCGCTTGGTGCTTGAAGAGAGAGATCGAAGCACTGTTCTCCTGAACTCAATAATAGCGCCGTCGTGCGTTCAAGCCGGAAGGGCGTCGCGCTTTCAGATGTGGCTGTCCACCGTCCTGTGATCGACTTGTCGTGCTTCGCCTGTGTACAACTGATGCTCTCTATGCAACTATGGGTGTGTTGCGGTCACCACAGAACCGCCAGTGACCGAGTTGAACGTTTGACAAGTGACTGGCAAGGTGGCGAGCCCATGGCACGACAGAGGAAACACGCGGGGGCCAACTCAACTCGATACGATGCGGTTTGTACCCAAGCCATTGACTATACCCGTACGTCTCATTTTCTCTCAAGTGTATGAAGCGAGAATATCCCAGCCAAGCGAACTTCTCGAGCAACTCTAAAGACTGAAGCGTTGCGGTTAGTCAGTACCATCACTTTGTAGTGTGCGAGCAGATCTGTCTGATCCACGGATACGCTCTTGGCGAACAGATCGATAAAAGTCGGACACCGAATACTCGGTACAGTTGACAGGTAAGGCATGCGCTGCATATCTGGCCCCTTGACGCTGGTGAAAACTTACTACTCATTTTTGTTGTCAGCACACGGGTAGTATATTCAGAACTGCTTGGTCGCTTTCGTGCTCGACTTCGCCAGCGGCTGAACCAGCACATCACCACACCACGAAGACCTGGGATATACGGCAAGGTCTTCAAGAAGCATGAAGCTGCTACCATAACATATTATCTAGCCCAAGGCATGAGCTGCACACCGCATCAATTCTCTTTCAAGTTCGGCAGGTATGTAGCTATATCGTATTCTCGAAGTTATCATTTTTTAAAATTTGACCCACCCGTATCCAGCGATTGAAGGTATCTTTTGAGTCTGAACCGTCGCCAATCCCATTTTGCACTCCCTGTCAAGATTCCATTGCGGCAAGAAGAATGCGGCGTGGATCGACTGGCGGCATCGTACGTCGACGTGGCGACAGCGACGACGACGGCGACGACCCGTTTGCAGCTGCCCCCGTGGAGATTTTGCCCAAAGAAATCGACTTGACCGGCGAAGCCGACGAAAAACTGCCCAACACCCTCGTCGTGACGGTCGTCCAGGCGCGCAATCTCCAGACCGCGGCACTCCGCTCCACACTAAGTTGCTATGTCAAAGTCGCGTCGCTTGGGCGGGAGCACAAGACCAGCGTGATCAGCAAAAGCGATGAGCCATACTGGAACGAGACGTTCAGTTTTCGCGCGGTCGACTGGGCCGCGAGCGTCACATTGTCGGTCCGTGACAAAATCAATGTCAAAATGCGGTTCCTCGGGCAAGTGCGGATCACCTGCACCGACGTCGCGGCGCTCCCGGGCATGTCGACCCAGAGCTGGTTTCGCTTGCGCGACAAAAGCTGGGAACGCAAACCAGGCACAGACGCCGAGCTCGAGCTCAAGGTCGCTCTGGTCTATACCAAGAAAAACGATCCGAGTAGCATGCGGGACTTTGTGACGAATCCGAACGTGGAGTTGGACGACGATGCCGTGGGGATCGTCGCGGATCAAGACGACGAGACCGAGGACGAAGCGTTTGCACGACGGAGCGAACTGGTGCGACTCGAGAACGAACGCAAGAACACACTCTACGCAAATCTGAGGCAGGGCGACTACCAAGTGCAGCTCCATGTGATCGAAGCCCGCGATCTCAAAGGCGAAAATGTACGTAGCACCTCGAAAACGAGGTAATCTCCTTTGTGACTTATGTGATTCTGGACTGTAGCTGAGTGGGACATCGGATCCGTACGTGCAAGCCGAAGTGATGGGCCTCAAGAAAAAGACTTCGACCAAGTACGAGACGTTGGGGTGTGTGTTTGACGAAGTGCTGTTTTTTCACTTCAAAAACATTGGACGCAACGACCTCAGGAGAGCGTCGATCAAGGTGAGTTTCATGTACACAGTTGAATCATGGGTGAGTTGATTAACATGTGTCTATCTACTGCAGCTCTCAGTGTATGACAAAGAGACCGTGATGAAAGACAACCTCATTGGCACGTACCAGTTGGACTGTCTTTCGGTCTACTTTCGGGTACCGAACCTCTTCGCTTTCATTCGGAAAGATGTAGTATATACAAGACTGATGTACTGCCTCCCCATAGCCGCACCACGAGCTCTATCGTCAGTGGGTCGCGGTGCACGATCACCTAAACCCAAAAGACCGTGGTATCCAAGGCTTTCTCCTCGTGAGCATAACGGTCATTGGCCCCGGCGATACGTTTCTTGTCCACGACCGCGAAGCCGAGATCGCCAGAGAACTCGCCGATGCGGCCGCCGCCGCGGCCCAGGCAGCCGAGCTCAACACCAGCGGCGGCGGCAGTTCCAACTCGGCCACGTTCTCAGCATTGACGCTTGCGTCCCTGAACCCCGAGGGCCAATCGCTCGTGCTACTGCCGCCGACCATTGAACTCAAGCTTCATTATCTCGTGGTCAAAATATTCAAGGCCGAAGACTTGCCGGCGATGGACCAAGGCGGATTGATTCTGGCCAGCGGCATTGATGCATTTGTGCAGATTGGCTTTGGTGCAAACTTCGCCTGTCGTTCGTCGGTCGTGACGGTCAAAGGCACGGCCCACCTTGCCCCCGAGTTTCAGGAAGAGCTGTGGATACCGGTGATGGCACCCACGCTTTGTCGCCACATTGCGATCTCTGTATGGGATCGCGATCTCGGCCGCAAAGACGATCTCGTGGGAATCACCTCGTACGACTACCAGCAAGTCGTCTCTGCAGATGCACCGGGCGGAATGCTGGCCAAATCCAGTACGGTATCCGCCGCCGAAGCGAGACGCCGGCGCGAGCACGAATTGCCCGATACCGGAGACACTAAGACTAGTGAGAGTTTGGTGGACGAGGTCGAGCTGCGATGGTTCAATCTGTACGGCCCACCGCTCAAGCGAACCAACAAGAAACGCGCTGCATGGATTGCCCAGAACCAGCCCGAGCTTGGGTCCACCTACCGCGGTCGTGTCTTGCTCTCGATGGAACGTGTCGAGGCGACCCTCCCCGAAGAGAGTGAGAAATTCCACACCAAACAAATGAAAGACGTAGTGACTATCGACCAGCGCACTCCCAAGACGCTCAAGTATGTGTTGCGGTGTGCGGTGTTTTGTGGAGCCGACTTGCCGCGGTTTTCCTCTACGCTCGCTGGCCCTTCGTCAGCGACAACGAAGCTACGTGTGAGTATCAGTATCGGAGCGAACGAACTCTTGTTTGACGCGCTGCCAGTCGGTAAAGACGGTTGCATCCACTGGGAAGAGTGCAAAGACAAGTGGCCGATTCTTTTGCCCGCGGATCTTACACAACTGCCCGATCTGATAATCACCTTAAGTCGTCAAGTCGACAAGGAGACCTGTGTCAGCGTCGCGTTTGCACGAGTGGCGGCAGCCGAGTATATCCAGCACAGCTTCACCAACAAGTGTGAATGGATCCAACTGCAGGAAGAGATTACGCGGCGTCAGACGCGGTACGCACTAGAGAAAACCCAGTCGCCCGGGTCCCTCTTGCTTCGCCTTGGCTTTGGCCGCGAAGAGGTCGCGGTCCGCACGCCGTGGGGCGACGACACCGCGCTGTTTGCGTCGTTTCGTCACCACCGTGTGCACCGCGAATTCCGGATCCACATTTTCCAGTTCCGCAAGCTGCTGCTGCCCAACACCAAAGTGAAACTACCGAATCCGTTTGTGAGTGTCCACTGCTGCGGCCACGTGAAAAAGACCGCGAGCAAATACAAGACATTAGATCCACTATTTTACGAAACACTTGTGATCACGGCCCACGTCCCGCACGACATGAGCTATTCCCCCGACATTGTGTTTTACGTCCACGACGCCAATGTGTCGTCGGCGGCGTCGACCCATCTCCCTAATGCAATCCTCGGCGAACTTCGAATTCCCATGCTCAAAGCCCAACGCGCGGTCGTAAACGCCAGTCCAGCGAGACCCACGTGGTACACGCTCACACCGCGATCGTCCGGCAACAACAGCGTGGACCATGTAGCACTGGCGATCGAAGAGCCGCACGGCGAAGCACTGATCTCGATCCAGTACGTAGACCATCAAGGCCCGATCCAAACGCTGTTTGCACCGGATCCAAAGGCTTTACTACCGGAATACGAAGAAGCCAGCCTCGAGATCATTGCGCTGGGTGTGCGAAAGCTCAAGTCGCGAACTCTAATGGGGATCCGGAATCCCCACGTAGAGGTTGAATTGACCGGTGGGGTGTTTACCGACGGCACCACCGTGCGGTCGATTCGGCCTGCGCATGCTTCTTCTGCTTCGGGGAAGCATGGCAAGAATGCCAATCTATTGGAGCGGCTTGTGCTCGCAGCCAAGCTCCCCGTCGACACGCTCTATGCCCCGCAGCTCCGCATCCGCGTGTTTGATGTGACGATGGGCGGCCTCCAGAAAACACTCCTGGCGTCGTGTGCCGTGGACCTCGCGCGCAAAATGCCGTGGAGTGCGTCGTACGTGCCGCAGGCCCAACACGCCGCCTTTGAAAACCCGAATGCCGTCGGTGGCATTGCTACCACGAGTGGAGGTGATGACAAGAAGTCGAGACGCAAGTCGGTACTCGAGGTACTGGGATTTCGGCGCAAGTCCCAAGCGACAATGGATCCCAGCGAGGACCCACAAGGAGGAGACGACATAGGCGTGCTTAGTGACGAAGAGTACGAAGCCGAGGACCAAATGCAGCCCGCGGTTCCGATTGCCGAGCCGGATAATGGGCTCGGCGTCGGGAAGCTGCTGCGTGCGATCCAGCCGTCATTGTGGAAAGGGACTGCAAGTACAGACCCCCTTGATCCGGCCATTCAAGACCAGCTCGCGCAAGAAGAACAGCGTCGGTACATGGCGGGCCAAGCAGACCTCTTGCGAGGCGGAAGAGGGGGCGGCGTCTACAGACCTCCTGGTGGTGCAACGCAAGCTTTTCAACGAGGTGGCACGACGGAGCACTCGCACGAAATCGCAGGTGGTGGCTCGTTGTCGTACCTTACGGGGCGGGACTGGTGGATCGACCAAGGCGGCGAAGAACTGGAGCACTATCTCCAGGGAAAAGCCCTCGAGACCTACCCGCTCTATCGCTCGGTGCTCACACGACCCTCGCTTCTCCAGCGCAAACGCGTGCGTGTCCAAGTCAAAGCTGGTCTCTTCAAAGGCGTGATCACCGTCACTGAAAAACACAGCACGGCGGACACAGCAGCGTCCTCAGGTCGCGTCGACCTCGACCGCTTGAAAGAGCCACAAGCGGTCATTGTCCGCGTTTACGTCTTGCGCGGGTGTAACCTCCAAGCCAAAGACCTCAACGGCTTTTCGGATCCGTACTTGCGACTCAAACTTGGGAAAGAAGTCCAGTCCGACCGTGCGCACCACAAACGCAAGACCCTGAACCCGGATTTTTTCAAACTATTTACGTTCAATACGACGCTGCCCGGGGCGTCGCAGCTCGAGGTTGGCGTGTGGGACCACGATCTCATTACGCGCGACGATTTCATTGGGAGTACAACTATCGACCTCGAGGATCGATGGTTCCACCGCGAGTGGCAGCGGCTCACTGGGCCAAGCGACAATCTGGACAAAAACAAGCCGCTACCGATCAAGCCGATTGAGAATCGTCATCTCTATACACCCAAGCGCACAACATCTCAGGGACTACTCCAAGTGTGGGTCGACATTCTCACGGCGCAGCAAGCCGCTTTGCTGCCGCCGACCAACATTGAACCACCGGCCCCCAAGCAATTTGAGGTCCGGGTCATTGTCTGGCGGGCCGAGAACGTGACGGACAAGGACGAGAGCGAGATCAATGACTACTTTGTCAAAGTGTGGATGGAAGGCGGCAAAGCCGAGCACACCGATGTGCACTGGCGTTGCGCGAACGGTAAGCCGTGTTGGAACTGGCGCTTCAAGTTGTCGGCCACGTACCCCTTGCGCACGGCCGAGTTTGCGCGGCTCCATATCCAATTGTGGGACAAGGACGTCATCAAGTGGAACGACGTGATTGGCGAAGCGCAGTTGGACCTGTACAAATGGCTGCGCCGTGCGTACGAGACGAACCGATCGGTGACGCCATTTCTCGAGCTCAAGAATCTGGCCAAGAATCGACCCGAAAATCCGACTGAGAAGAAAGCGACAGTGGATGTCATGGCCTCAGACGAAGTAATGGAGAGGGAAGAGGATGACGAATCAGAAGAAGACGAGGACGAGCACGAGGAGGATGATATGCTGGAACGTGGCTACGGCACCAAGGAAAACGCGACGCTCTTGCAGCGCAATCAAGGTGCGCGGTCGAAACGCAAAATGCAGCTGACCACGCACTCGAAGAAGCCTGCGTTTCTCGATAAAGACGCCCAGAAACGAGCCAAGGACGCCAAGCGCAAAACCAAAGAAGCACGCGATGCAAACGAAGCGCGGCTCGCCCTCAATGGGCTTTTGGTAGGCAGGGTGGGGCGGGTTGAAAAAGTCTAACGTATCGACAACTAATGTTTTTTTTTAGGATTTTATCGGCATGGGGAGTCTACCGGATGACGCCGAGTGGGTCACGATCTACTATACCGATCGCGAATCTGCGACGTCCATGGACATGGTGAGACTGTGCTCTGCCTGGATACTGCTGGAGGCTGGTGCCCACAGTCTCTTGTTCTTGTATGCAGGGTCGGATTGGTATCTCGGTCCAGATTGTCCCCGAGAAGGAGGCGCAGATGAATCCCGTGGGCAAAGGCCAAGACGCGCCCAACGTAAACCCGTACTTACCTCCTGCCGTGGGCCGTATGCGCCTCACGGCCAATCCGATCGTCATGCTCAAAGAGTTGGTCGGGCCTAAGATGTGCATGCGCATTGCGTGTCTGTGCTGCTGCCTCGCGTGCGTCATGTTGATTGGCGTGTTTGGGGCCACGATCATGAGCACGCTCACGTTTATTGAAGAGATGGAGCGAAGCGACGGCGCCGCGTTCACCATGGCCGATTGGCCGTACAATTTTAATGGCACCGCCTCGAACATCAGCAGTGTGAGTACGCCACCCTCCACTGCCAATTCTACGGCGACACCACGTGTCGCATCAACGCCAACAGGATCGAAAGAAGGAGAGGAGAGATTGTCGAGAAACGTAAGAGTGTAAAACGTTTAGTACAAAAGATCAATGCTGAGCAAAGAGACTCAGAAAATCTCGGCCGAGGGAAGTGTGGAGCGATGCCGATGCTGTCGTCGTGCCTGCCCCACTCGTAGCAACGACAGTTGAACCGCTGCCAAGCCCTACTACTGCTGCCGTCGAATTGTATACGTACGGATCCGCCAAAAAATCGTCCAAGTGTAAATCCGTCAACTGCGTCATCGCCATCAAATCCTCTTCTCCGGTAAAGAGCGGCGTGTTGGCAATCGCCGTCTCGGCGTCCATGTCGGCGTAAGAAGAGCTGGTCGGAATACCAGCGCCCGTGGCTACCGCCGGCGAGACAAAGAACGGATTGTTGCTCGACCGGAACCACTGCTGGGTAGTCAGACTGCTGCCGCTGTTGTCGTTGTCGCCACCTGAGACGTTCGGCTGGATAATATTGCGGCTGCTGCGTTTGGTCGAGATTTGGCGAGTCATCGGCGTGGGCGTCGACTCGACGACACGCTTGCTGGGTGGCGGTTCCATGTCTTGAAACCACTGCGGCTCCACGAGCCTGGGTGATCGACAATACATTTTACTCCCAGGAACATTCCACAAAAATGATCGATCACATACCTGCTGCCCATGGTCACCTCTGCGTCCTTCACTGCTAAACCGTCCGTCTCCAACTGTCTGTTTGAGTCTTGCTGCTGGAGAGTCTTGAGCTGACTGCGCGTGCCAAACGACGACGCGCGTCTTGACTTGAGTCCATGGCGACGCTCTTCGTCCAGGCGGTGGTGGTGCGACGCGACGTACTGGCCGCGGTTGGCATCGGTCGAGATCTCGACTCGAAACGGCGGCGGCACGCTTTCATCGACAGCCAAAAAACCGTCGGTCTTGGGGTCGTGGCAGCACTGCACCGCAGCCTGGTTCCGAGAGCCTGCCGCACCGCGCCGCGATGGCAGGCGCGTTTGGCTTTCGTCGGCGAGGGGTGAGGAGGAGGTGTCCGACGAGGACGTGCCGCTTCGACTAGGCTTCACCATGTATCGTGATGGCGGGCGTTGGTTGGTGTTGCTGGTGGTCTGCTTTTTCATGTCGGTGCCACTGTCTTCCTCAGGGCCACTCGCACACGGTGAGACTGTCTCGTCTTCATCATCTTCTTTTCGTTCGTCGCCGTCGGCATGCCACGGAGTCATACTGATCCCATTCGCACCGTCCATAGGGTGCTTGTTTGGGGAGAAGAACTCGCGTGGGTCCAGAAGATGCGTGGGGAACGCATGGCACTGACGCGACGGCGGTCGGTCCGCATGGAGTCCGCCCATTGGTGATGTCTCTTCATCACTCCTTCCAGCAACAGCAGACGCGGGATCGAGGGTACCATCCGAACCCGCCGACTGGTTCAAGTAGCGGCGGCTGAGCGTGGACAGTCGGCCTGCTTGGTTCATACCGTTTTGTAAGGTCTCCCATTCGGCCCGTCCGCGACTGAAATGATGTGACGGTACTCCCCTTAGTCCACGTCCTCCGGCTTGCTCGACGACCGGCTCGTCGTTGTCTTCATTGTTGTTGTGGTGATTCTGAGTAGACGATTCCCCATCACGAGTCACACTCGTCTGGCGGGTCACGCGTGATACCTTGGGCTGCTGCTGCTGGAGCTTTACGGGTCGCACTCGCGACGCGGAGGATGTGAGCTGTTGCCGCGCCAGCGTCGTATACTCTCTTTGAACTAAGTCACCACTCAATACAGCGAGGCTGCTTGGGGTGGAGTCCCTTTTTGTGACGGATGGCGCTGCACCACTGGGCGTGGCTTTCTTCTTGGAGGATCCTGTTCCACTCGAACGGCTTGCGCGAGATCGTTGACGCTGGACGGGGTCTGTATGACGATCATCGCTCTCTGACCGCTGCGACGTCAATGTCACGCCATCGTCGTGAGGGGCAAGTTCGCCTACACCTTGAAACATGTCTGCAAACGCTAGGTCGGCACCGCGGTCGCTCAGCTGCGAGTGGCGTCGACTCTTGCGACGGGCTGGTTTCACACTGTTTTTGCTGGAGAAGACCGTGTCCATGGTCGACTCGTAGGCGTCACACATCCTCACCACGCGCAATGGAGCTCAAGACTCTCGGTCGATACTGGCGTGTGCGCCTGTCCTTTGTTGTGACCGTTCTAGAGTCAGGGTGACAATTCCCTGCGCCAAGTATAGCATGCACAGTCGATTTACCGTATGATCCGTGCGAGACGACCACTTTTATAGTATTGTGTGGATCGGGTCTTACTAACTGCCAGCACTCGACTGGCTCAAGCGCAGCTACGATGCTTGTGGTGAGCTGTTCATGTAGGCGACATAGCAAGCGATAAAATCGGTGTAGACCATAAACGGCACGTCGTTCTTCTCAGGGATCACTGGCAGAGCAACAGCTCCGTGGGCGATCAGCTGAGTCAGAAGGTGACGTATTTTATGCATGACCAATCGATCGATGGGCTCGGTTTTCGTATCCTTGACACTCTTGCTGTTGCTCTTGCGTAAAGGCTTTGCCTCAGCATGACGGTATTTAGGAGTAAAATTCGTCGACATAGTCCAGTCTTGCTTGCTAGTCAGCGGAAATCTAAGTGCGTCAGAATCCACCACACACTGTACCTGAGGCACACATACCTTAGCTTCTCGAGCGCTTGCACCAGCCCAATCATTGTGAGCTGTGCACCCTCATTCTCTCCAGGCTCGGATGATGCCTGAAAAGCGTCCAGCACATCGACGATCTGATCCCCAAGACAGTCGAGCAAGTCGACCATCGTCGCTCGTGAAAGCGCTGTCGGACGTCGCTTTCCATCCGTGTTCTCTAGGCCCACGCTGCTAAAGTGTGAGGTAAGTGAGCTTGCCTGCTTGCCGCTGGTCTCCATGCACTGATTTGACCCAGCCGCTGGTAAAGAACCTTTCACATCACACGTTAGCATCGGTGGATATACATCGGTGGATTTCTGACCACCATCACCGGTCTTTTACCGTACGCAAATGTACGCGCCGGCACCGCACAAGCAGCACTTCTCCTTGTGACACATGGCGTGCCTGCTTGGCGAAGCGCTGACACAGAAAATCGGCCACACAGTGCGCGCAGACCATCTGCACCATCGTCGTTGTTGTGGTCGCATGCGTGGTGTTCGGCCGCGTGGACCACACATTGCGCACTTCACACCACGCGTCGGGCGGGATGTCCTTGAGCTCTTGCACAAGTCGCATGACGCGGTGCGCGTCTACTTCTACGGCCGCCGCGATCTCGAGCCGCACATCCTGCTCCTTCTCCATGCGTGTCAAACGGCCGTTGTCCGTTTCTAAGACACGCCCTTTGGAGATCAACTATTCATTCGTGGGGTCCACACCATATGACAAAGCCATCACATAACGCAGGGGATAATCAATCTAACAGAGGTTCAAAGAGCTGGTTGTTTTCCCAGTGCGTTCGTTTTGCGACCGGAAACATTCCCCACAACCTAAAACCACAAGCAACATCGCATGAGCGCTACAGCAATGGCAGCAGAGCGCGCCGTCCACGGCGATTCCACAGCCTCTGGGTCTTCCAACGGGTACGCATCGGATGCGCACGATCACGAGCTATCGAATGGTGCATCGTCTGGTGCGATCACGCCACTCTACGCGTCGCTAGACGCGATCAAAACCGCCAGTCGCGTACGCACTACAAGCGAGCAAAAGCTCATTGCGCGCGGCCGGTATTTGCTCCATGCGTACCAGCAGCAAAAGCCAAAAAAACAAACAACGCTGGGTGAGATGTGTTTCTCGCCAACGAGCGAAGTGAGCGATGTCGAAGTGCTCGAGAGTGTCGCAAATCGTGGGGGCGTGCGCAGCGACGAAGACGGAGTCGAGCCCCATCTCAGTAATGGCACCCATGGGCGAGCACTACTCAAAGTGGCGGCTGCAGCATCGGTGGACAGCAGTGCGAACTGGCTCGCGCCATCGGTCCTCGGAAACAAGCAGATCGAACCGCGCGATATTGCGAAAAACGAGCAGCTACTTGCTGCAATCGAATCGCAGTGTGAACAATTGAGGAGTGCGCTCGGCGAGGATGCTGCGCAGAAACCAGTGATCGCATCGTCCCTTCAGTTGCTGCTGCATCTTCTCCATCAGAAGCGGAGAGCGGACGCTGAGCCAGCGAGTCAAATCTCTGACAAGATGACGAACGAGCTCCTGAACGGCTACAGTCATACTGATCTCGAATCTGAAGAGGAGGGTCATGAGCAAGCGACCACTGCTGCGGAGGACAAAGTGGAGGCACTGGAGGCGGAACTGGTGGAGGCGAAGGCACTGATTTCGGAGCTGACTCACAAAATGAATGGGTATAGAACCCAGCTTCACACTATCAGCTCCAAGACATTGCAGCCAACAGACGCCCACTCACCTCGTGGAGTGCAAAGTGAGCTGAAGAAGCTGGAGATTCGTGTACAAGAGAAAGACGAGTTGTTGCTCTCGTTGCGTGCTTCGCTCGAGCACATGGTCCAGGACCACGGCAAACTCGATAAAGAGTTGCGTCAGTCTCGCGTCCTCATAGAACGGCTCGAAAGCGAAAAGGCTCAGATGCAAAAAGCTGCCTCTGACAAACGCACGCTGCTCCATCGTGCCTACATTGTCAAGACCAAACAATTGGACTTGCTTTGCAAAAACGTGGAACTGTCATCGACCTGGGAACGTGTCACAGATGAGAACGGGATCGTCTACTACCGCCAAAACGACCGTGCGTGCGCACCAGCGCTCGAGGACCCGCGCGTTGCCCTCGCGCTCCAGCGGGTCCCATATTCGTCGTCCGGCTCGGCGTCACCCCGATCGGCGAGCGGTCGCATGGAGCAAACGGCCCGCAGCTGCGACCGCAAGCACTCGTCGTCGTCATTTGACTCGACCGTCAGCTGTGAAGACATCGCGATCCCGCCCGAAGATGGCAGCAAGCACGAAGTCAACGACTTTGAAACACCACTCCCCGACGGCTGGGAGATGCGTGTGACGACCGCCGGTTCAGTGTTTTTCGTAAATCGGATTACGAACGTTACGACGTGGCACGATCCGCGTCGACTGAAAGGAGAGAAAAACGCCACGGGCAAGCGACCGCCTGCTTCACCCCAGCCTTCGATGGCGACGGCCAAACTGAGTATTGAAATTCCAAAGCGACTGGCGTTAATTGACGCATCTGCCCACGCCACGACATCCTCAGGGGGGACTTTCGACGTTATGTTTGAAGAAAATGGTCCGATCGGTATTCATTTCCAAGCCAATACACCTGATGCAGGGGCCATTGTGCGTCGCCTGCTGCCGCGCATGGCTGCCTCGCGGAGTCAACAGATCGAGCCATTCGATCGCTTGATTGCCGTGAATAAGAATCGTGTCGATAATGCACCGTTCCGCTACGTCATGCTACTACTGCAAGGCGGACTGCGTCCACTGACCCTCACGTTTGAGCGGGACGCCGGGGGTCGAGTACCCCAGGCAAGCAACGGCATCTCGACTGGTGATTACCTCGATGAGGAAGTGTTGTTGGACGATGACAACCACCATGCACACGGACCCCGTGAGGAAATCGGTGTTGAGAACTCGACCGCATTAGCAGACGAAGACGACTCGTTGCTCCACCGCAATCGTCGATCTACAAGCCGCTCGAACTCGGGTGCCTTGGACCGAAGCGAGCACCGGGTCGAAGACTATTCGATGGCCGACAAGATCATCACCAACGTCTTTTCGCTCTTCTGGACACTACCCGAGCCAGCGCACAGCCAAGTGGAGACGGTCTAACGTATGATCTAACGAAAAAACACATATTTATCCTCATTCTCATATTCCCATGACGGTCGCTTAATTGGGAAACGACGAGCGGACAGAACAATATAACAAATGTTGTGAACAGTACCCACCAAGAGTGGCGTGTTTTGCCAGTTGGCAAGCCAAATTACAGAAGCGCAAGATTCCATGGACGCCGCGTCTGCGACGCCGTCGCCTGTGTCGCCCCCACAGGCACCCTCTGTGGCCGAAATCAAAACACAGCATATCTCTCCCCATCATCTCGTTGGTGGCGAAGTGGTAGCTTCTGAAACAGTGAATGGCACGCACATGGAGCCACCGCATGATGGTCACGGGGCGGTTTTGGACCCACAGCTGCTGGCCTATGACGAGATGTCCGCGCTGACGGCAACGACAGAGCAGCCGAATGGCAATTCAAAAGGGGGAAGTGAAAGTGCAGAGCACGTTGTGGACATTCTCCATGAGCTGACGACCTCGGTCGGCATCAACGCAGAGCTGCAGTGCACGCTCTGCCATGAAGTGCTGTGCAAGGTACGAGCCATAGTTCTCTGGGGTCCATCCTAGAGGGCTTTGTGTGACAGACGCACGTGTGTTGCTTAGCCCGTGACGACACCGTGCGGTCACTCGTTCTGTCGTGTCTGTTTGGTCGAATACTTGCTGTCGAAAGAGCTCGACGAGACCCAATGTCCAATCTGCCGAGGTTTAGTACTCCACACCAGTATGGACGACAGTGGAGATACCAATCCCAACGACGCGGCGCCGATTTTCTGCATTAATGTGACACTGTGGAATCTGATACAGGTACGGTGGTATCAACGCGGGTAGTGCAGTCATATCGGATTGATAATTGACTTGTAGTATGTATGATGCTGTACTGTAGCTGCTCGTGCCCGCCTTGCGAACTAAAGATCCGGTGGAAGAAGACGCCGACTATGCCCTTAAATACGATCAGTTTGACGCTAAGTGGCGTATTGCGGCTCTCCAGCAATCAGCTCTGAATGGAAATCGACGGCGGCGACAGCGAGGACGCACCGACGAGATTGAGAGCAGCGATGACGAGATGCAAGGCGGTTACGACGCATTCTCCGATGCCGACGCAGACGGAGACACAGACGCTGGAAACTTACGGCACCGCCCACGCTATCCAGAATTGCGGCAAGAAAACACGATGGATGGCCACTTGGAAGTGTTTCGGAACGTTGTGCTGGACCGCGACGATGCGAACGACGACGGGTATGAAGCCATGCGTGTGAGCTTGGCAATCATGGAATTTCCGAGTCTGTTCCAGCCGTTCAATGAACACCAAGAGTGTTCGATCGTGGTGCTCAAGTGCGAAGAAGACGAAGACATGGACGGTGGGATCCCGTACTTTACGAGTGACGATGGCGACGACGACGCGTTGATTATTACCGACTATTACAACGAGATTCGTCTGCGTGTGATCGACCATGAGGTATGTAGATAGACGTGGTTGTTCACGCATGTTCAGTTATAAAACGCATGTACTTCATTAGGGCAATGTTATCATGGAGCGAACGCGAGGTGCGACCCAGGGCATTGTCACATTCCCCAACTTGCGCTTGGATGTCCCGAGCGGTACGAATCACCAATGGTATTTGGTTGTATGTTAATCTCACTGAGCTGGCTTGTGTTACTTCCAGGCATGTACGACTTTCAGTTTCGCGACGATTTGTATGGTGTGCGGTTGACGATTCGAACCGAAGTGCGCGATCTGCATGATCAAGACGGGAGCTTCGAGATTGAAAATGGTGGTCGGCCCGTTCGCCTCATTCTAGATCAAGCCGGTGAACGAAACCGATCGAGACGGCGACGCCGCCATGGCACCGATCAGGAAGACGACGACGAAGAAGAAGATGACCCAAGTGAGTCGGGGTCGGACGACTCGTTCATTGTGAACGATGACGACGAGGTGGAGCAAGATTCATTTGGTGCGCCACGGTTCTCAGGCGACGAGAGCGAAGGTGCTTGGTCATCGGCACATCCAGATGAAGACGATGAAGAGGGGGTCTTGGAAAGAATGGAACAGCCAGTTCTGGAGCAGCGACGACAACGGCATTGTGAGCAAGGCGACCAAAGCAGCCTCTCCAGTCAGCTGCGTGGTGAAGACGGCTACAGCAGCCACACAAGTCACCGCGACCTCGAGACTGAGCACCGTGTCGGCGCGGAGGGCCATGAAATCGATGGTGGCCCTAGTCAGGGAGAGCAGTCGGAGGAAGAAGACGATGCGTGTCAACTGTCTTCCGTGCCCAGCGCTCGATCTGTAAAACGCAATCGGATCGTGGATGACGACAGCGAGAGCGAACAGTCCACAAGTGAGACTCAGGGAGAGTCTTCGGCGTGGCACTTACCCAGTAGATACGCCAGTAATAATGCAGACCCGCAAGCCAACCGAAAGCGATCGCGTGCAATTTTGGAGAGCGAGGACGAGCATGGTAGCGACGCAAACGAAGAAAGCAAGTCGGACAGCGATGAAGAAGAAGTACCGAGGGTCGTGGAGCCAGTCCAGGGTTTTTCTAGCAACAAGCGGATACGCAACCTTACCTCACGAATGTTCCAGAATGACGACGATGATGATGAGGAGGAAGGCGATGCAGGTGGGATTGAAGATAACGAGAACGCACCACAGCGAGCACGCTGGATTGGCAGCGATCCGTACTGGTCGAGGGATCGAGGCGAGAATGCGAACGGAACGGAGGATGAGGACGAGAGTCAAACGATTGTAGCAGGAGATTCTCATGTCTGCAGTGGGGAAGCATGTAATGATTGCTATGACGCTGTGGATGACGAAGGCGACGATGGCAATGACCACTTCCACTTTCAATCTGAAGACGAAGATGCTGCGTGGACCGCTGGCAACGAAATCGAACACGATGGGGACGAGGATGGGTACTCGGAATAGTGGAAGGAGGGGGCGAGATTAAGAGTAGCATTCCCTGTGGATGAGGCGGGAAATTGCACTCTCGCTCGTGCGAATGGAAAATTCACATTCGACAGTCAAATACCACAAACAAACGACTTGTGCAACGGTGAAGTCGTCCCCAGTCAAGATACAGTGTAGATACCTGATGAGAACGTGCCAGGAAGACATGGAGAACGGGTGAATTGTCGGCGTCAGTAACTACTACCGTCACGAAGGTGTCATTTATGTCGTCTGAGCCGAGCCGTTGTGAATACTGTTGTAGAATTTGGGTGGACGGACCTAGATTGGTTGCTGAGATATGGTGCCAATTGCGGCTCTACACACTCAAGCACACGGGCAAAGCCGAGTCCAGGGGGTTTGATATAGTTGCGTTCCGCCTACTGCAGCTCACCGAAGGGTACGTCGTCAAACGCTGGATTCTCATGCAGCCAGCGCCCAAGACCGAGCCTGGCGCGCTCCGCGTGCGCGTCATTGCCAGGGAGAACGAGGTTGACGTCCACGCTGTGCTGATCAGTCACGTCACCAGTGTGCCGACCTACACGACGCCGTGCGAAGGCTGCTGCTGCGACGTGTGCGATCCGCACTTTCAGCTCGCCAAACCGCAGATTGAGTATTTCGCGTTGGAGTAAATGCGTGCGCTCTCCAACAAAGCCGGTCGCGTCCTAGCCACCGGATTGGTCTGCACCATCGCTGATCTGGTTGACACTATCAACACCACCCGAGTAGTATACTTCCACTGACGAAATTGATACTTGTTCATACCCGTTTTCTCTCTCGCTTGTCGTAGAACGCGGTTTCACACCCGTTTGACCTTGACCAATACATCGTGCTTCATCATGAGCGAGACCGAGTTGATATAACAGCCATCGTTGTCGGATCGAGCTCAGACTTATAGCAGTGAAGCAAACTCGCCGTGACCACACGGAGATTTAGCATCGCGAGCTTCATGCCAATGCACGTGCGCGGACCCGCACTAAAGCTAAATACCGATCGGGCAGCAATGGAATTAGCTCACCAGTCGTCAAGTGGATCCACCGCTCGGCTTGAACGCGGCAGCGTCGGGGCCCCACACCTGGACGTTCCTACCCATGGCGTGAATGGGGATTGCAAATCACTTGGTTTTTCTTGATACACAGATCACCATTGATAAGTGTATCGTCCACGGCTTGGCGCATGTTCATGGGCCTACAGGGTAGAGTCGCAGCGTGTCTTTGATGGTCGCTTCCAAGTCGTCAGGTAGGACCCACTCAACGTGACCCCCAGTGCCGGCAGCTTGGCCACCAATTCACTGCGAAGTTTTGCTTCGACGTATGGGTAGGTTTGCACGCAATAGAAAAAACACATGAGCATAATCGACGTTCTGTTGCGTGCCGCCATTACAAACGTCAGCAAATCCACCAGGTCTTCGGGCCGCAACCCCAGCTTCTCTGGGTCGCTGTGCTCAATAAACAGATTCAGTGCACTGTGCACTCCGATTTCGTTTTCCGGCGGCGTGTGGCCGAGCTGTGCAAGGCCTTTGGTGATAAATGCATTCTCACGCGCCACTTGATGAGGTCGGCCAGCTCTTTTTCCATGCCAATCTGGAGCCATTGCTCGAGTTTCCATACAAACGTAGGAAGCATGGCCCGCTGACTAATGATCGGCTTCGTCGCGTCCATTGCGGCTTCAAAACGACAGTGGTTCGGCATTGCAAATCACTGGAAACTGTGCGTGTTGGCGACACGGACACTGCAACATCATCGCGGTAATCGACCTTAGTAGAAGAGACCCAATGTGTGGCGTATGTACAGAATAAAAAAAGGAGCATTCTCGATGTTGAAGCATGATATTCTCGATGTTTGAAGCATCGTAAATCAGTATCTTGAACCGTTTTCTAGCTACTATTTCTCTGTCTCACTTGTTAAGTCCGGTGAAACTGATGATTAGGCACAATAATTTTTCAAACACACATAGATTGTTATCCAATCGTCTGTACGAAGTCGTTCGGTGATTGGATGAAACACGAAATCCAGGCGATTATTTTGATACCAACAGAGTAAGCGTTGGGCCAACTGAAGCAACAAAGCGGAGGAGCAAAGCAAGAGATCGAGACTGTCGAGCAGCAGCCTCGCGACGAAATCATGACATCCAGCAAGCGCAAGCGGCGGTTTCGCGTCGTGACTGAGGAGACAGCGACGCTCATCGATGACTGTAGGCGTTTCTTTGAGCGAGAGCTCGAGCAAGACCA
>JAADVD010000502.1:0-19363 GCA_023334535.1 Pythium vanterpoolii
GTCCCCACCTTTAGATCTACACGGAAGTTGGCCATCGTGCCGCCACTGACTTCGCCTTCTTCCCACGTATCCACTTGGAGCTGGTGGTCCAACCACACGCGAACGCCTTCGCTCGACTGGATATACAAGACGTAGGTATCCGACCGCGGCACGGCAAGCTTGCCAAACCAGCGAATACTGATATAGTCCCGCCCAAACGACGTGATCGCGCGAGAGCCCCAGTCAAACATCATAGCTGCATCAACCTTTTGGACCACAGGGGCGTCTTGGAGCCAGTAATTGTCAAAGTAGAGTGCCGTCAAGCCCCCTTTGTAGAGCTGCTGCACGGCCACAGTATACGCGGTGCCGGTGCCGGATGGAATGTACCGTCCCGTGTAGCTTGGCAATCCGGCGACCTTTTCAAAGACATCAAGCGTGGGGTAATTCCCCGTAAGCGACTGCATAGTCCCCGCTTGAATTTCCGAGACCTGAACCCCGGCAGCGGAGCCAGTCAACGAGCGAGTGTTGACAACCACCAGATTCCCTAGGTTCCCCAGTTTGCTGCGGAATGTGACTCGCCACTGAAAGCGATTGCCTGCGTCTAGTTTGTCCGTGCGCGTCACGTCGACGCGCCCGCCCACAGACGGTAATGCCTCCAATGCTACTTTGATCGTAACGTCAGTTGCGTCATAGGCAATCGGCACGGTCTCTTCCCCCGCCAACGCCAACGTAAAGAACCCTTCCAACGGCGTTGGACTCCCACCCAGCGTTTCAATTTCCTGAATCTCGTAGGCGTACGGCGACGCCTCCAACGCCGGCAAGTCGCCGAGGTTTTTTGTAAACGAAATGGTCCAGCGGTTGCCGTTGAAGCGCTCCTCTTTGTGCACATCGACTTCGACAATCGATCGCAACTCCTCCAATGCTTGCTTGAGCTCCATGGCTTCGATATCGAACGGCAGATTGACCGTTGTGTCGCCCATAAAGCTCAGTACAAACGTGCCGCCGAGCGACAATGCCATCTTGTGGACTTCCTTGATGATCACTTGGGCGTTGTTGCCCGTGAGCGCCGTCGTCGGGGCCACGGTAATGTCTGGCACGCTCCCCAAGATTTCGGTAAACGTAATGAGCCATGTCTGGAGGCCCACCGTCGTGCGATAGTCGGCGTTCTGCACACTGACCTCGACGGAATCGATGGTCGGCAGCGACTCGAGCAGCGCCTTCATCGTCGGGCCATCCGCGCCCACCGGCACGGTAATCAGCGTCGCTGCGCCGCCAAACCGCAGTTGAAACGACCCGCCAATCGCTGTCGGCGCCGCAGAGTCGTCGAGCCACGTACTAATTTGCTGGACCTCGGGCATCGACTCGACACTGGCAGTCGTCGCCACGGTCTGGACTTCACACTGGCCTTTCTGGATTTCGGTAAAACTCAGCGTTGCGGACGCCATGAACGCCGCATCGCCGACCACCTGGAGCGCCGGCATGTCACACAGATTCCCCGTAAACGTCACGTAGTACGTCCACGACGCCGGCATCGCCGTCGGATTCGACACGCGCGAGACCCGGACGCTTTGCACGTTCGCCAGTGACTCGATACTGAGCTTGAGCAGATTGCTCGCGGCGGCATCGGTCGTCGAGGCCGCTGCGAGAGTTACTGCGTTGACGGCAACCGTGCTGGTCGCACTCACGCCGCCCAGGCGACTGGTCGTGTCGAGCTTGACGTTAAAGGTGCCAGCAGTGCCGTCAAACGTAAGCATCTGAATTTCGTAGATGACGGGATTGTAGGTCGCTTTGCCGCCATCGCTCACAAACGTATGGGTACCATCGACAACCGCCACTGGACTCGACCACAGCTCGGTCCAAAATACATCTTGGCCTTGGAACGGCGCCGGCAATGTTGCGTACGTGACAACATCCCCAGAGGCCTTGCGTGGTTCGATGATAAACTGGTTTGCATCGCCCTTGATAAACTCGTCCACCAGCACATGCGCGGGGTCGCTGGTCACGAGCAGTGGCTGGTCGCCAATCTGCGCCACAAACGTCACGTACCAGATCATGTCGGCAGCATTCACCGACTGCTTCGAGACCTGGACGGTTCCAATACTCGTGTCTGCCCCGGGGATCAGGGTCGTGAGGGCAGCCGCGGTGGTCGACGTTGCGATCGGACCAATCGCTGGGCCGCCCTTCCAGAAGAGAGAAAAGGTACCGCTTCCTAACGCGCTGGTTTTAATGGTTTGTACCTCGTACACGATGCCCGCCATCCCCTGGCGGAGCGCTTCGCCGGACGCTGTTGTCTTCTGTGCGGACGCCCCCGAGGACGCCGCAATCGCTGGTGTCGCGACGCCGCCAATGCCTTCGCCAGCTGCATTGATCGCAACCACTTTGTACGCATAGAGCGTATCCGGCACCAGATTCTGCGCCGTAAACTGAAGCACGTCGGGCGCCGACGAGCCATCGTACACGACCATGCCCGGCGTGCCGTCTTGCACAGTGGTAACCTGGATCCGCGCGTTCCCACCCGTGAGCCGTCCCGAGGTCACTTTCATCAACGGCAAATCGCCGTGCTCGGTCAAAAACGTCACGTCCCAGGTCATGGTGTTGCTGGTCCCAGCCGTGACCGAGACCCCAACAACGCCAATGCTGGGCAAATTCTCGAGCTGCCGCTCCATCTCGAGCGCGGTCGTCGTGACCGCCAGCGACGGCGTCTCAAAGCCACGGAACGCAACGGTAAAATCGCCACCGAGCGCACTCGACCCCTCCTGCGTGCGGACGACCGTGGTTGTGAATGGCGTTGCAGAGACCGTGTTGGTCAGCCTGTCGGGTATCACGACCATGGTCGCTGGCAGCGGTCCATTGTAGCCAGAGAACACCACGGTCCACGCTGTACCTGTGCCCACGGCGGTGGATGTGACCGTCACCGTACCCACACCCGTAGACTCGACGGCCGCTTTCACCTGTGCAATGGTCGCGGGTGTTGCAGTGCCCGCATTCAACAGCGCCGTGGTTCTGGAATTGACGTACAGCGAAAACTGACCAGACGCCCCAAGGATCGTCACGGTCTGGATCTCAGGCACAGGGGTTGCGACCGTGGTCGTAATGCGCTGGATCTCTTGGTTCACTGGACTGCCAGACGCCGTATAACTCGAGGTTACCCCGGGAAACTGCCACAGCATGTATCCCAGCAGCGGCGAGCCGTTGCAGCCCGTGAGCGTCGATGTACACGTCGACGGTGGAAGCCATCGCACCGTGATAGCTGTGGAGGCGACATCGATAAGCGTTGGGGCGGCTGGCGCCGACGGTACGTTCGCCATGATGACAGACAGCACGGGACCCGGACTCGAGGCGCCTATGGCGTTCAGTGCGCGGAGATAAAAGCGATAGACCGTTCCTTCTTTGGCGTTCTGGATCACGTGCGTATAGCCGTGGGGAAAGGCACCGACCAACGTCTGCTTGATCCACCCCAGGCCGCCGCCATCGTCCATGTACAGCTCGTACGCCGTGAGTGGTGAGCCGCCATTGTCGAGAGGCGCGACCCAGTTGACGACGATGACCCCGTCGTTGGCGGCCGCCGTTTTGATGGACGTCGTGGAATCGCGGCTTGGAAGTGGCGGTGGCTGCGGCACGCTCGGCGCACGCACCGCGTATTCGACGGGATTGCTGAACGCACCGGCACAGGCAGCCGTCGAATCGTCGGCGCGACAGAAATTGATGGCGCGGACTTGGAACTTGTACTTTTTGCCGGCTTCGATCCCATTGTCGGCCGCGGTCGTGAGCGTCGTTTGCTTAGTCGCGGCGTCGTTCGGACGATCGTAGACCTTGCGATACACGTCGCCCCACTCGGCGATCCACAGTTCGTACCCACTGACAATCGCGCCACCATTTACCGTCGGAACGTCCCACGCGAGTGTGATGCTGGTCGCACTCGAGGACACCAGCACTACTGGTCGCGGTGCCCCCGGCGGCAAGTTTTTGGTCAGCACGAATTCCGGTACCGACCATGCCCGCAATCCAAAGCTTTTGGTGTTTCGAAACGATACACGCGCGTAATACGAAGTGCCGTATTGAAGGTTTGGGAGCAGCGTCACGTACGGTTCGCCGCCCGAGAGTTCCGTGACGAGCGTCGATTGCAGCGGCGCCACGCCCTTGACGATCTCGCTCACTGTCACAGTCGGGACGGACGTACTATAGCCACCGACCAGCGCCGTCACGTCGGCGGTGAGTAACTGGAGATCGCCGACATTACAGATCGGGACGTTGGTGCGGCACGCGTCAAACGTGATTCGCCACGAGTAGCCGTCCACGCGTTCCTGCCGCGTCACACTCACCCCACCGACAATCGCGAGTGCCTCAAGCGCTTGCTCAATGCCCACCGCAGGTTCATGGGGAGAAAGCTGCCGGGTAGACAACCTGGTCACGCCGTCGGTAAACGCGAGCTGGAATTTGCCGTCCACCGACTTGGAGCCGTCCACCGTCGTCACGACTGTGACTTGGCTGTTTGTGCCCAGCAGCTTGGACGTGTCGGCCACAATTAGCGCGTCCACGTTGCCGCCGCCAATGGGAAATTGCCCTGGGTTGGCCGTGTACGTCACGGTCCAGACGTACTCGTTCTTGAGCGACGGCCCCGAGCGCGTGACTTGCGTAGTTCCAATATTCGGAAGGGCTTCCAGCAGACTCTTGACCGTTGTATCGGACGCGTCGTGGTCGATCTGATCGGTCACGTGGCCGCCAAGACTCAAGCGGAACATCCCGCGCACGTAGTTGCCGGCAACTGTCACAGCGGCCGTGCCGTACGTCACGCCTTTTGTGTAGAATTTGATCCCGGCGCCATTGCCCACAAGCAGATTGTTGACCGGTTTGAGCGAGAGATCGGGAATGTACCCACTGCCGGCAAACGCCACACGCCACATTTTGGCGCCGGCCGTGACTTCAACCGGTGGCAAAGATGCTGTATCGTCGGTGACCGTAAACGTGATCGATGCGTCCAACGCACTCAGCGCGCTTTGCATGGTCGCTGGGCTGTCACTGAATTGCAGCGGCACGGTGTCGGCATCACGCCCGCGCGAATACGTCAAGCGGAACGTCCCACTCACGGGTGCTTGGCCCTTAATCTGTTCGACAATGTCCACGCGTCGCGCGCCTTCGAGGCTGTATGGGTTTGCCGTGAGCAGCGGCATGTCGCCTTGCACGCCGACGACACTCATAAACGTGATCGACAATCCCGAGGTGCAGCCGGCTGTGATACAAGGTGCACACGCCGTCGTGCGGACGCCGTAAAACATCACGTTCACAGTCGTGATCGAGGCGAGTTCTTCAAGAACACTCTTGATCACTGCGATCGAGGTCTCGGCGGCGTTGATCGGCGCGGTCGTCTCGCCAAGAAACGTGAGCGTGAACGAGCCACTGGTCGCGAGCGCGTCGCAGCTCACGTACTGCACTTCGTTCACGCGCGTGCCAGTGTAGGTGGAAGTGAGCTGCACGAGCTGGACTTCGTTCACGGTCGAGGTCGAGGTCGAGATAGTCTGGATCTCGTTGCGCACGGGAACCGTGAGCCTGACTTCTTGGATTTCATCTCGGATCGACGTGACCCCGTACTCGACTTTGTACGCATCAATAGGGAGACCGCCGTCGCTCAGCGGCGATTGCAACGACACCGAGACGGTCGTGCCGTCCACAGCAGAGAGCGTGACATTGGTCGGACGACCCGGGATTTCTACCGAACCAGCAAATATAAGAACTCAAACTTATTGAGGCGAGACTCACGGTCGTAAACGTACGTGGTGTCGGGATGGCAGACTGTGGTGACGCTAGCGCTGGTGCCCCTAGCCCAGCAGCGTTGACCGCAGTGACCCTGAAGAAAAATGGAACGTTCTCATCCACATGCTTGGCGGTGAGTGAGAGATCACTCAAGTCGGTCACAACAGTACTATCAAAACTCAAACCTGTCCGCGTCAACAGTAATAGGTCAGCTCTAGAGCTCTAGAGGTTGTTCTTGAATCAAACAATTGACGCACCGTTGGTCGGATCCTTGGAGTTAAATGGCGGCATGACGCCTTTGACTTTTTCTTGGACAGTTAAAAACGGCGCTGTGCCCGTGAGCGCTGCCGCATCCGTTGTGATACTCACCAAATCGCCGAGGTTATTGAGGAACGAGATTGTCCACGCATAGCCACCATTCGGATCGGCATAGGATCTGGTCACTGCCACGCTGCCGATTGTCGAGAGCACTTCGAGCTGGTTCTGGACGACGCTCTCACTGACGTCGTACGACATGTAGCCTGTCCGCTGGCCGTTGAATTCGAGCGCAAAGACACCGCCCAGTGGCGTCGACGTACCCTCTCGGGTTGAAGAGATGGTGACGGTATCGCCACCGCCAGTTGTGCCCGAGGTTCCAAAGGTGACGCCATTGTCGACCGAGACTTGCAGGAGCGGGAGATCGCCAGCGTTGCCATCAAACGTCACGCTCCATGTACACGTCTGCTTGGGGTTGGGCGTCTGTGTTGGCGCCGCCGACACACTCACACTCGCGACGTTGGCGAGCCGCTCGAGCTCGGCCTTGAGAATGTTGATCGTGCCGTCTTGGAGCGTCGTGATAGTCACAGTATCATCGCCGATCGTGGCGGCGTTCGATGGCACACCGGCGCCGGCTGCAGCGGCCGAGACGACTTTCATTTGAACAAGATTCCCACGCTCATTCGTAAACGTCACGGCCCACGTACAAGCCTGGCTTGCGATCGCGGCACTGGGCGACACAACGACCGTGCCGATCACGGCTTCCAGCGCCTCGAGCTCGCTCTTGATGTGGGCTTGGGCCACGGTGCAGTCGCCCGCGGCACTATTGACGAGAATCGGCTTTGTTTTTTCGATCGTCGCCATTAACGTATTGCTTGTAAACACCAGCTGAATAGCAGTCGTTGGGGAGACCAAATTGTCACCTCCCCAAGGTGTGGTATCAATGGTGGTCACTGCAATCTGTTGGATCTCGGGCTGGGTCGCCAGACAGGTCGGATCGCCCATAGCATTCGCGCGGATCAAACCGGTCGTGGTCGTTTGCCCGGCAAACGCGACGCGCAACGAGAAGTAGGTTAAGGTCGAGACCGGGGTCGCTGCCGTCGTTGTGACCCGAATTTGCTGGATCTCTTGGACGGTGCCCGGCCGCGTCCGCGTGACGAGGACACCTTTCGAAACGACGGCATCGCCCCGCGACTCAATGAGCTTGGTCAACTCGCTCTGGAACGGTGAAAGCGGTCCTTTCTGCGTGAGGAACGATACGGTCCACGTGTAGCCGCCCTGTGGATCCGGCAGCAGCGTGCGTACGACGTCCACTGTCCCACTTGTGATTCGATCGAGTTCTGCCTTCATGGTCGCTGTGTCACAATCCAGCGGCAAATCGCCCGTCGAGACGCCACCGTACAAAAGCTGGAACGAGCCACTGAGTTGGTTTCCTCGCTTGATCTCGGCGACCACGATTGTCGCGCCTTGTGCCACGAGCTTGGGGTTGGGACCAACCGTGAGCATGGGTACATTGCCTGTATTCAGTGGTGCGTTCGAGGTGAACGTCACGCGCCACGTGTACCCGCGCTGAAAGTCCGGCCCTGTGCGTTTGACCTGGACCGACTCAATCGTCGCAAGTGCTTCGAGCGCTTGCTGCATGCGTGCATCGCTAGAATCAAACGGAATGTCGGCGGTTGTGGCACCACGGAACCCGAGCGTGAACGTGCCGCTGGCAATCACATTGGCATTCGTGGGTGTGTTCAGAACCACGTTGGCGCCACTGCCTGTGAGGAAACTGGATTTGAGCGTGAGCGATGGGACGTCGCCCATGGTGGCCGCGAACGTGACCGACCACACATATCCACCCTGCGCGTCTGCCGTCGAACGCGTCACGGTCTGGACGCCGTTCGGCCCAATGTTGCTCATGGCATTGAGAATCTCCATGACGCTCGTGCGATCGCCGAGCGGCGGTGTGCCGACCGGCAGTGCGTTGTACCCAATGACACCACTCAGTTGCTTGCTGCCGCCTTGCGCAGTTGTGTCCAGCTCGAGCGTAAAGACGCCGCCAAGGGTCTCCCCTGGCGCGGCCGTGGTCGTAATGGTCTGCACTTCAAGCACTGGCGTTGCGCTGGTCGTGATCTGCTGGACTTCGTCGACGTCGCCAGCATAAGTCTGGATCGTCTGGATCTCGTTCGCACCCGTGTTCGTGGAGGTTGTAACTACTTGTACTTCGCGCACACCCGGATCCGGATCCCATTCGACAAGATACGCCGACACCGGCGCGCCGCCGTCGTTGGCGGGCGGCTCCCATTCGATGCGCAGCGCGTCTTGGCTCACGGGCGCGAGCTGCACGTTCAGCGGCGGGGAAGGCACAGAGACCGCGAGCGCATTGCCTCTGACGCTGCGGACGGCGTGTGACACCACAGCCAATGCGGCCATCGCCAGCCGCAGGCGAAGCTGCATATTGGATCCGCTTCTTTTCAATTCGTTGGATTTGCTTCAGTGCACAGCAGGCACAACAAAATACGGCATCGGCACAAGACCACTCAGAGTGTCGAGGTGGATTCGGAGACCTTTCACGGGGCAATGGATCCGGATCCGGATCCGGATCGTGGGAGACGCCTCTTCGGCATCGCCTCGACCGCTGATCTTCCATTTTCCCTTTGTTTGATGGAGGTATCAATTGCACAGAGAAGTCGGACCATCATCAAAGTATGCGATGATACAGGATCCACAGTACTTGGGTGGAACTGGATGAGTGTTGGAGTGACTCCAAGCATTCCATAATGAGGGATTCACAGTACGCGTTTTCGCGCCAAAATCTTCCCTCGAATTTGACCACCAGCACGTCCAACACTTCACATACTGACATAACGTCATCCAAGCATGTGACCGAAACTAAAGAATACAATATAGTGACTACCTTCGGTGACTGCAACCCTAACCTTTGAATATCAAAGCTAATTCAATGCACCTGTTTTTCTTGTTAAGGAATACATTCATAATCTACTGATACAACATTTCATAGTTTTGTGTTCGAAGAACAGAACACCACCACATGGGTCCGTCTGGTGAGTTCTTCTGACCTGGTCGAAGTCGAAGCCGCAGAGAGCATGCGGGATGCGTCGCTTGAAGCCGTACCAGTCAGTCGGCCTCTCACCTTCTCGGACCCACTCAATGCGGCGTCGAGGCAGCAGCACCCACGGAGCAGCAGCAGCGTTTGCAGCATGGTTGGTCACCACCGCCGCCACATCGCCCTCGCCAGCGATGGCATCCCCAATTCTACGTATCGAGTTAGAGAATTTCGATCAAATGCAGTTCTTTGGCAAGGTGAGCGTCGGCGCGCCGCCGCAAGAGTTCCGCGTCATCTTCGACACCGGCTCGAGCGACGTGTGGCTGGCGGACCAGCACTGCGCCTCGTGTGCAACCTACGCTCGGCGATACATCGCATCGCAGTCGTCTACGTTTTCACCGACACTGGATTCGTTCCGACTCGAGTACGGCAGCGGCATTGCTACTGGTGTGCTCATGCGCGAGACGTTGCGTTTAGGCGGCGCACTGGAGATTGCCAATGTCCAAACGGGTCGCGTCAACACCACGACCCAGCGGCTACGGCACTTTCACGCCGACGGCATTGTGGGGCTCGGACTCGAGTCGCTCGCTGTCATCACCAAACCTGGACTCTTTACGACCGGCGCGTCTACGCTGCTGTCAGTATTCTCAATCTACATCAATCCGCTGCCAAGCAGCTCCCCACCGTCCCAACTTATCTTGGGCGGCGTCGACCCCGCGCTCGCCCAAATGGTCTCGTCCGACGACTCACCGCAGTGGCATTATTTCCCATTGATCCCATACCCCGAGACAAAACGGTTGGGGTTCTGGGCCATCCGTATGCACGACATGAAGGTTCACACAGGGCCAATCGATTTGATATCCAATGGAGTCGATGCCAGCGGCAGGATTGCTGTGGCTGGCAATGTGACCGCGATCGTCGACTCGGGGACGTCGCTCCTCCTGCTCCCGCCGCGCGTGTTCAACGTGACCATTGCCGCCATCACCACGCATCTCCAACGCGTCCACAACGTACTCCTCGCGGCCAACAGCGCGGCGATCAGTGGCTTTGCCTGTACAGACTGCTCGCCGCACATGTTCCCGGCGCTCGGGTTTACGATCGAGTCCACCGCTTTCCACCTCCAAGGCGTCGACTATGTGCGATGCGACGGCGCGTACTGCTCGCCGCAGCTCGATAGCCACACACTGTTCAACACGGCACCGACAGCGGCGTCCACCCATGAAGACCAGGTCATTGTCTTGGGTGCCATCTTCTTGCGCGCCTATTACACGGTCTTTGACGCCCAGCACCAGCGTGTCGGCTTCGCCTGCGCGCGCGACGGCTGCACAGGCGGGCGCCTCTCTGAACTGCGCTTTACTGGCGATGGTCTGGGCGGCCGCGCCGCACGCATGCGCTTTTCGCGCCGCGTCTTTTTTGCGGTTGGCGCCATGCTGCTGCTTGTCGCGGCTGCGCTTCTGTGGCAGTTGCTCATGGCATTACCATCACTGCATCTAGATCACCCACAGACGAGGCGTCGCAAGTCCATTAATGGCGACTGCCATGGAGTCTCGCTTGAAGAGTCGGAGCCGGAAGACGAGCCATCGCTGAGCGTCATGATGGAAGATTCCTCGTCAGGAGCTTCCCGCAATGGGTCTTGTTTCGGTATAGAGCTTTGCCGGCGACTATCATCCACACTTGCGACCATAGTAGTCGTCGCGTCAGCATCAGACTCAGAAGAGTCAGCACACGAGCCAGTCTACGCCACGTTCCGCGACAATGGCGCGAATGTACCGCTACTGGTGTGTGGGCCAGCGGCCAACACCCAGAGCGAGTGGAAGCGAAGTGGCGACCACAACGATCGGTCGGTTCAGAAAACGAAGGAGAAACGTCCAGAGCTGACACTGACCGCAAAAAATCCGGAGCCGCTAATACAAGCGACCACAAGGTTCCGGAAAGGCAGTGTGTGTCTGGAAGCTTGACGTATCATGTTTTAAATGGTCGTTGTGAGGTGATTGCGAGTGCGCAGTTGATATTAGTTAAGATGCAAGTGTATCAAGATTACAGTACGGCTCGCCAAGGTGGCGAGCATTTGCTTGCTTTCGACGCATACAGTTGCTGAATGAAACGAGATGTATATTTCAGTGGGCTGACTGTTAAACAGTCTCTTCTGTGCACATCATGCTGAGTCAGCGAACTGATTGGCCCAATTGGCTCAAAACTCATTTTTTGTATCGAATTGCTGTCTGAACGGAATAAGCGTCAGCCACTGGGAGATCATTCTGTCCAGAGCGGTCCAGCAAATTGGAATGAAAAATGAGTTTCTATCCAAATGGACCAATCAGCGCACGAATGCGAAAAATCCACGTCAAATTCACGTTTGAGGGGTCGCGCCGGTTCAGCTTGCACAGTTGGGAAAGTCCGGAAAACGAAGTGCGCAGTTGAAGACCGCACTGAACTAATGGCAGCAGCTCAGCAACACCACAACAGCAACAACTGGCGCCATTTTCAGTTCGTGGCGTTCATCCAGTAGAATCGCCTTGGAACATTCCCGCACTTTGGTCACCTATACCGGTACTGTCCCAAAATTATGTAAATGTGGATCGACACATTTATCTAAACCTGAAAAAAGCTGGGTGGCCTGGTTATTCACCCCCATAATCTTTCGGTCCTACGAGTGCTCTTCACGTTGCCAATTTTCTGGAGGACGAATAAATCTGCGCGATTGCTGGAAGTGCAAGAGTAGCCACTGACGTGAGTAACACTCGATGGACGAACGAAATAGCGAGAGCGTGATAAACGGTCTTATCCGCTGAGCATGACTCTTTTCTCCGGATCGGACGCAGAATCGTACCGACAGTTGAAGCGAACGCGACTCTGGGCTAGGAGAGCGGTTGGAATCCAGATTGAGTGGGAAAAGAGTTCTTGATCCTCATTCGAAAACGTAAACTATAAAACAGACGGCTGTGCTGTGGCCTTCTTTCGTTGGACTAGGATCCACCTTGCCATCGTCACTTTGGAATTTGACACGCCACGAGCTCACCCCACACTAGCTTCATGAGCGACCAGCACAACAACCAGAGTGCGGAGCGCTCGCCAACACGTGCCTCGCACAAGACCAGCGGCGGCGTCTTCTCGTGGCTGACGGGAGGGCGATCACCCGAACACGGTACCTCGACAACGACTGCCCAGAACAATGCGTCTGGCAGTCCCCGTGCATCTGGAAGTTTGAGTCCAGCGCGCACTGCCAGTCCTATGGGATCCGGAAGTTCAGCATCGGGCTCGCATAGTCCCGTTTCGGGATCTCGAAGCCCACCTCGGAGTCCCGTTTCGGGATCTCGAAGCCCACCGCGGAGTCCGGGTCGACGCTTTGTGGTTCCTGCGCTCGCGATGGGAATGCGCGGCGGCGGCGGTCGCGGTCCAGCGGTGATGATGGATATTGGACAACGTACGGTGTACGTACAATCGGACGACGACGAAACTGTCGGTGAAGATGCTGCGGCCGAGACCACAATCACAACCACAACCACTACGGAGGAGATGAAGCTGCCACCGAGCGTGCAGATCACAACCAAGACCATCGGCGTCGAGTCAACCGAGAACCAACAGCTCGAGCCCCCGCTCACAGTCCACAAGGCGACGTTTTCGACCAATGTCCATGGTGTGGACAACCAGATCGAAGGGACCAATGAGCATTCGACTATCCACTACATGACGAAAAGTGAGGACGGCGACAACCAGACGATGTCCACGACCACGACCACGACCACGACCACAACGAGTGTGGACGGTGTGGCAGCACTCCCACCACTCGCATCCCCCGCCGGCCAAGGTGGTGTCCAGAGCGTCCGGTACTTCAGCAAGACGTTCGAGAGCCCATCTCACATGACGACTGTGTCACCGGGTAGCGTGCACACCACAACCAAGACCGTGGCTGTGAACGGCGACCAGCGGCTGTTGTCGCCAGCCACACCGTCGCCCGCTGGCACGACCAACGTCCGGTTCTTTGGTTCCCCGCAGCAGTCGTCAAACGTCCACTACGTCACGCGTGTGATCAACGGCCAGTCCGTGCAAGTGCCTATGCCTGCGGGCGTCCCGTCGTACGACCACCGTGTCCATTACGTGACGGCCTCACACACAACGGCCACAGGTGGCATGTCGACCGTGTCGCCGTCGGCGTCCGTGACGTCCGCAACCTCCATGTCCCCAAGCGAGCACCAGCACCAGCACCAGCATCAGCACGTGCGGTACATTGTCAAGTCCAACACGCCGCCCGCGTCCGTGCAACCCCACCAAGTCCAGTACATCACGACACGGACCGTGAGTGAGTCGAGTGCCAGTGCAAGTGCCAATGCCGGTGAGAGCGTGCCGCTCAGTGCGGTCGTGGCGTCCACTGTGGCCGGTCGCAGTCCGAATCTAGGACGACACGGACTCAGCTCGACCCACCACACGCCGGCCGCACTGCTGCGGCTCGACAGCAGCGCCGAGGGGCTGCCGTCGCGCCACTTTCGCGGCATCGCGCTGACCGACTCCGAGAGCTCGGATGGCGAAGACGCCGAAGTCAAAATGGTGTTTGACATTATCCTCCAAAAGTTTGTGCCCATCAAGAAGCGGCGCCGTTCACCCAAGGCTGCGGCTGCCATTACCACTACCACTACCACTACCACTGCCACTGCCACTGCCACTGCCACTGGTGTGGTTGGTGTGAACGCTGCGAATGCTACTATTGTGGAGACCAAGGCGGAGGCGGAACTGGAAGAGAAGGTGGCGGTTTCGACTGCGGCCAGCGCCGCCGTCAGTGTGGTGGAAGAAGAGAACAACGCCAAGGGCAAGGGACTCGCGATCGGTGCGGCCATGGGGCTCGCGGCCGCCGTGGCGGTCGGTGCTGGAGCTGCCGTTGCGGCCACCAGCGCGGCCAAGCCGATGAAGCTCGACACGGTCGCGTCGCCGACTAAAAAGGCCGCGGTGGCCCGTGGTGACTCGCCGAGCCGACGCAAGAAGCGCACACCGTCTAAACGCGAGCCGTCGCCGCGCAAGTTCTTTGCGTCGGCGGCCGCGAACGAAGCACCGATTGTGCCCGACCAAGAAGTGACGCTCGACATGGACGCGTCGCCGGCGCAGTACGCCGAGCTGCGGTCACCGTCGAACAACGGCATGCCCGACGGCTCGCGCTTGGGACACATTGGCATGGCGCTAAAGATCCGGGTCTGCCGCTGGCTGCTCATCACGCTGCTGTCGCTCGCGGTCATTGTGCTCCTCACGGTGCTGTTTTACAACGGCGTCACGCTGCGCAAGTTCCAGTCGTCCGAATACTCGTACGCCAAGCAAAACGATATGCTCGACAACTACAACAGCTACGTCGGCGTCATCGCGTCGCTCTTTAGTAAACCACTCGAGCTGCTGGTTGCGATTGTCGTGCCGATTCTCTTCTTTAGCTTTGTCGCCAAGGCACTGCTCGGCAACAAGTTGTCGCCGCGCTTGCTAACGTTGATGTTTGGTCTCAGCTCGGTACTCGGTTTTCTCCTCTCGAACGGCTTCCACGGCATCAACGTGCAGATGCGCGTCAAGGGCGTCGAGCCGATCATCGCGCTGAACGATCTGTCGCTGCAGCTTTCAGCGGCTGCGGCGCTCAGTGCACTCGTAGCAGCCAACGCGAGCTCCAACGCCTCGATGATCGTCGCGGAAAGCGGCGTAGGCAACGCCGTCGCCAACACGGTGCTGCGCACGGTCCTCGCACCGCCTGTTGAGGACACGACCGCACCTTCGTCAGGCACTTCACGGCGGCTGCAGCAGAGCGGTGGCGCGGCCACGTCGTCGCTGCTGTGCAGTAACACGGTCGACTACACGAATCTGTTGGGCACGAGCGAGCTCGGAGCGCTCACGACGCTGTCCACCACGACTGTCGCGACCTACGGCTTCCCGCTGCGCGCGTGGCAAGAGCAGATGCTGCCCGGTGCGCTCCCGGAAACCAACGTGACGATCTCGCTGGACCCCAAGACGCTGCCTGTCGTCGGCACCATGTCGGCGTTGCCCATGCGGGTGCGCACGGCAGCCAACTTGTTCTTGCACAGTGCGCACATTGCGCGTGACGTGTTCCACTGGTTTAGCGATGACAGCAGCCCGCTCAGTGTCGAGGCGGTCGTCAACACCAAGTACAGCGCGACCACGAAAGACAGCGACAAGACCTTCACACACGTGAGCCTCGCAGAAGCAATGAACTTGACCGTGAGCGGCAACCTCGCCGAAGAGACGCTGGCGGCACCGGCGTTTGTGAGCCAAGTCCGCACGCTTTTCAATCAGTCGCTTGCTGGCGCGGCCAACATCTCGCGCAGCGAAAGCACGCTCGAGTTTTCGAGTGTCACGCTTCCAAACGGCTACGCGTTTGAGTCCATGACCATGGAGATTCCGCTGGCCAAGAGCTTCTTGTCGCGTCGCCTCTCGGCGGTCGGCACGACGTTCGCCGAAGCCCCGGCGCCGACCAATGAGACCGATGTGTACTACGACCTCGACATTGCCAACGACTGCGGACCGTACGCCAGTGCGTGCGAAGTGCGCCGCACCGAGTACGACGTCGATGGCCGTGTGTACGAACCGCCAACGACCATTCGCGCTTTTGCGCTCTGCAACAACTCGATTGGCACTGACGACCTCGAAGTGTTTTTCGACGGCGCGCAGACCAAAAAGTCGATTGCCTACACGTGCAATGGTAAGTCGGACGAAGGCATGCTCGTGGTCAGTGTCTCGAGCCGCATTGTCGGAGACGCAATGATCGAAGGCCCGTCAGCGCTTGTGCCGCGTCTGGTCGCGGGCATGGCGACCCTCAAGAATCCGCGCAAGATCTACTCGCTGACGGTGGGCAAGCTCTCGTGGACCCAGACAAACCTTGCGGTCAAGTTCCACGCCGCGTGCTCCGCGGGTGTCGGTAAGTGCACTGGCCTCGACTATGCACTTACAGCGGCGCTCGAGAACGCCACCGAGACGCTTGCGTCGGTTGTGAGCGGCAGCCTGCGCGGGGCGCTACCGACCATGCTGGCCGACGAGAAAAACAAGGAGCACGAGTATCTCATTGTGGGCAGCGACTTCTTGCCGCTTAAAATGTTGCCGACGTTTGCCTACAACAACACGGAAGCCGCCGACAAGCCGGCCAAGAAGCAGACCGTGTCCGGGTACCCGCTCGCGACTATCACCAAGCCTTTGGAAGGCGAGTCGCGTTTCCAGAACGATGGCGACATTGCGGCCGCCGCCAACTTCAAGACCGTGAACTGGACCACGACCCAGCCGCGCACTGGGGCGTCGTGCTCAGCCACGGTCGAGGCGCGTCTTAACAGCGTGCTCAACAACCACTACTACGTCGACCGTGGCGTGCAGCCGGCGTACACTGCCGCCATGTACTTTCTTTTTCAAGACTCAGTGACGCGCACGCAGATTGCGCTTGCTGGCGGCGTCGCTGGTGGCAACGGTCTCTCGACGCTGCGCTTTGCAAACACAGTCCAGTTCATGGAACTTCGAGCGTCCATTCCACTGCTCAACGTTGTGCTGACTCTCGTGGGCTGCGGTATCATCTTGATCATCTCGCTCCTCGTGGCTATGCGCAGTGCGCGCAAGCAGTACTCGGCCACCGAAGGCGGACACGACTCCTACGCCTATGCACCGCCCGAGAGCTTTGCGCGCGTCAAGCTCGACCGCGCACTCTTCCCGGCGATCATTATGAAGCGCCGCGTGGTCGACATGACCGCGACGCCTACGTCGACCGCCACGGCTACGACCGGCTCGTCGTCCAACAAAACGGCGACCGGTCAGAACAACGGTGGGATCATCGGGGCAGGCGACGAGGGCGAGCGCATCGACGCGTTCACGGTCGGCGCCGTGCGACTCGAGCACGACAACCGCGACGTCGCGGTCGACGTCCCCTTCACAATGGGCAAGTAAGTTTGCTTGCCCCACACAATCCATCCTGTCAGCCATTTGTACGATTTGTATTCTTGCGTGTACCAAACTCATGCACACTGTAAGTAAAGTAGCTCATAATTGCGAAAAGTCACTTCATCAAATTCAAGTGCGGAGGCACTACACTTTCAAAGCAATGGATTTGGCCACCACAGACAAGCAAGTCCTCCCATCATTTGCGAATACCGTCGTTGCGTCTGACTTAGAAGTTGGCAAGATGCCATGAAAATGGTGCACATGAACAATTCGCTGTCGGGGATGCTTTACTTCGATATCATATCTGAGTCTGTGATCATTATTCTCAGAAATATCAGCAATGCGATCAGCAACAAACACGATCTCCAGATCCATAATCGCGTCTTCACGCCTATTCAAACAGATTAGCCATGGACTTCGCAACACGACATCCCCTTTCCTCTTCTACATCCTTGCATATGAGGCCACACATGTACGCAGGGAGGCGTCACAGATCAAGAGGAAGAGTTGACTCCAGACGACCTCCTTCGTGGGTTCAGTGCGCACCAGCCGAGCAGCTACATTCGGAAGATCCGCTGGTTTTTCCAAGGACATCTGGCCATCCCATGAGCCGCAGACAACTGGAAGATCCACGAACAATCCTGGCGATCCGTGGGCCGGTCACAGACGACCACAGTGTCGCTATAAAAGTGCACACTCGTTCAAAGTGGTGATCGTACAGTTAGGTCTTCGTTGGCGGTTGGTGGTCCCAACTGTACCTACGATTACACGTCAATCAATCCGTGCCACCACCCACACGTGCCGCACGTCGCAATCGCAGGATTTGACGCTGAAATTTTTCGCTTGGAAAGCGCCCGTTTAAAGTTCCTGGCAATCGGTGGATGCTGAATTCTGATGCATGCACATGTACACCAGGTGGCTCGGTTTTGGTTGTGTGGTCTTGTCATCTGAAATGGCTCACGTTCCTCAAGTGCTTCGTCCAGGCTGCAACTTCCAGATATCCAGGTGATGGGAAGACAAAGATCCATAGAACAATCCTCGAAATTCACAAATTATGCTGTTGTATCAGAACAAGGTGAATTAGAGCCTGTAGACATTCACCATTGCACCCTAAAATATAAAATGCTAGCCCTAAACAGTGACGAAAATCGTTCAATTGTGCAACCCACTCGTCAGAGGGTTAGGTTAGTGGCTGTTGTGTGAGCGCCGACCCCACGGACGTCCATTTGTATAGAGCTGCCATTTCAGTGTCCACTTGTCACTTACAAGGAGCCAGATCATCGGCCACACCATAACATGACATTGTGGATACGTACAGTCCATAACCGATGAAGAAGTCATACCTGGTTTCCACGGATGCTAGTTGTTTTATTTCATCCACCGCACACGGCACCTTCCGCCATCGTTCGCTGGTCGTGCGCAGACGCATTGCGAATCGACAGTGCGACAATTCCACAATATGGGGCGGCAATCGCACGAATCCCTTCATGCTTCGTGCTAGGTTCTTGATCCGGATGGACAAACAGATGGCATGATCCAGCCATCTATCACTGTGGAAGAGAGAGTGCAATCCACTTTGGAATTCGATTCCCATGCCACACACAACGGCACCATGGCATGAAACCATATGGTTAGGACGAGAAGTCCCTTCGTTGTCCCTGGCCAATCACGCCACCTGTTACCAAGTTCCAGTTGCTGCGCAGAGTCGTCCAATCGTCAATCTCTTGGTTCGCACGACAGAGAGAGCGAGTCCCTAATGTTTTCTGCGGCTTGCACCACAATCTACGGAGTGGCTGCTTCACAACCGGTTTCGACATACAAGGGCTAGGGGATAATTCGCCTCATGAATAATGCGTCCACACCTGATCCTTGACTCAAGCCTTGATGAACCCGCCCCAGTGGAGCAGGTTGTTATGCCGTCCGATTGAGATCAACTCGACGAACCACACACCCCTCTCGCTCTCCTCTTCCCTCTCCCCTCTCCTCTGCCCCTCTGCCTCGGTTGCTGCACGTGTGTCGCCGCGTCCCTATGGAGTCAGATCCCAATTTGCTTCGCCGTGAAGACCGAGACCGCCCCTCTCCGCCCTCACGCCTCGAAGGAATTACCCATACTAAATAGATGAAGCTCACTTCCGCCATCGCGCTCGCGGCCGCCGCGGCCTCGGTCGTTTCGGCTGGCAGCAACCCGAACGGCATCACCTTTGGCAATGTCAACGAAGCCGCGCAGTACGCGCCGGCTCCGGTCGTGACACCGGCGCCTGAGACCGTCAAGCCGACGCCTGCGCCAACCACGCCTGCGCCGACCACGCCTGCTCCTGGGTCTGGTAACGGCAAGCCGGACGTGCCAACTCCTGGCAAGCCGACGACGCCGCCAGCTCCTGGTAAGCCCGATGTGCCGACCCCTGGTGTGCCATCGACGACGAC
>JAADVD010000503.1:0-19329 GCA_023334535.1 Pythium vanterpoolii
CTGACGCCATGGCGATTCGTGGGGCGTGTGGAGTAGACGATTTCAAAGTGTGCCATGTGTGAGCATACTTGAAAATGGCGTCGATTGAACAACCAATGGAATGCAGTCTAGATTTATTTTTAGATTAGATAGTAACCGTTTAGCACGATCCCACATGAGATTTCAGCTCAATAACGACTTAGTAACGATGAAAACTTTCAGTAACGAATTAGTGTAATTTTCGCAGGATCAGTGACCGATTAGTAATTACCCCGGGTCGGCTAGCAAACTATAATGGACTAATTTATTTGGACCAGAGAAAGTAGGTAATACAGTACAAGTCGTTGTACCCCACAGGAGAATTACTCTCCCACGGTGCTCAGCGTTTAGACGCGTCCACCTTTAATAACCTTGAAGTCACCCAGTTTGCACTTAGACCGCAAAGTCGAAGCACACTGTACTGTACTGAGTGACTTCAACTTTTGCGATCGAACGGGTCTAAACGACTATTTCGAATCATCGCTCAGAACAGGCCGAAAATGTACGATGAATTATCAAATTCTGCGCAGATATGTGTGCATTCTATTTTTGTGGGAATCCCAGTCTCTAAAATGAAGCGGTGACTTTGCAAGTGGTGTCACATTTCCACCAGCGTGGTTAATGGAGACAGCAGCCACACAGAGACGCACCCTCCAGTCGAGCCTGTACCCCGAGACACGTGTGAGACCTGCCCACCAGGGGGGCACATCGCACTGGACGAGGACGCAGGATATCGTGACGCCAGTCAACTCGTTTTCTTCCCATGGAGCCCATGCCAATCTAGTACAGTCTCGTGTACAGGAAGGCCTTGCGCGATCGCTTCGTACTGCTCGCTTCAACTACGAGTGTTTTGATGCTGACTCGCAAGCGTCAGGAATTGGATCGACCTCAGATGTCCAACGTGCAGTGACCCACGCTGCCAAGTCGAGGTGACATCATACACTTAGATACGAACTAATCACAAGGTCGACGTTATAATAGTACCTGAGGCTGTCCAGCTCGCCTGGTACACATTCGCCGCTCGGCCAAAGCGATCACGATCATGCTACTGGACGCCGATATCCTGTTTCTACAAAACCCCATGTCGCTTTAAGACCTATCCAACTTTACGACAACGGGTACGCTCTTCTTCAACGACCGCATAAGCTTTCGAGGCACGTTCCTCGCGCAACCCGTTGCGAAATCCAGCACCCGTTCCCAGCTCCACCAGTTTGTCATATTAGTACTTCCCGCATGGTGACGAACGAAGTGCTTTGTTAACGTATCGTGGATACGGTGGTCAGGTACCCCGCAATGCGGTGGATCGAGTATACACGCGACTGGCGTGGCGCTGCCGAGGAGTAGTTATGTGGACTCTCACTCTCATATATCGCATACAGTCACACGTGATAATAGGAGAGATTGTCGAGATCGCGCCAGCCCTATAAATGAGCTCCTCGGGTCATTTCTAAGACCCATATTATTGTGGAAAAATTGTGGTGCCGTGAAAACGTACAACCGTATAGTGGAAGTGGATTTCTATTCGGATCCAATAATCATGGTGGACTTTTCACATAACCTTCACGACAACAAAAAATTCATACTCAGTTTGCGGCGCTCGCTCTCGCTGTCGTCGCTTTCCGTGTCGCTACTGGGCGTCTCGACTTTAACCACCTTTACAAATGGCTTGGCGTGGGTGACTGCCAGCTTGTGTTCGTAGACCGGCGTCGTTCGGATCTCCATGCTCTCGAGCTTGACATGGTGGACCGGACTCGGCTCGGTTGTAACTGGAGACTCGATCGTCCACCGTGCAAGGGGTGGGCACTGAAAATGGGCCATCAACTGAAGGGCATCGTCAACAGTCGGCGCGGCCGCCAATAATGCTTCAAAGAGTCCAAGGTCGTGGTCCACAAAGCCTATCCGCCCGTCAGTATTGAACCGAAAGTACGTGCGCGCTTCATAGGTCACTTGCTTGCCGACAAATTTGTCGACAAGACTCTGATCCTCCAAGGCCGAGGGGAACATGATCTCCATGGTCGCACGACACAACTGGGCGTGGACTTTGGTACACAGCGCGACCACGCGATCGTCATCGGGGCCAAGCAACGTGACCTCTCCGACTTCAACAAACAGGTTGGCGTGGGCGACCGTGTACTGGCGCCACATTTCGACCAAGGCCGGAATGCCCACGCGGTCATTCACGCGGACGTTGGCGTCCATCGACTGGCGCAGGAAATCGAGCTGGTACTTGGCTTTTGGGTTGGCGCCGCCGGCTAGTGCGAGGCCGTGCTGGAACACGAGGTAGTACTCGCGCACGACTTTGATGAGCGCGCCGGACACGTTGCTCCGCACGTGCACGAGCTTTTCTTCCCAAATGTTGCGGCGCATTGTGAGCTCGGCGACCTCACGGCGCATGGCGTCGACTTCGAGCTGGAGTTCGCCTTCGTACTTTTTGCGCTTCGCGCGAAACTCTTTACTGCGCTCGCTCGAGGAGCGTTTCGGACGGGTCGGACGAGTCTCGTACGCCGCGAGGAGTGCATGTTCATCACGAAGGACAGCGTTCGTGGTCGGGGATTTGGAGGTAGTTTTGGCAGGCACACGGGGGAGTGGAGAGGAGCTCGAGACGAGGGCGGACGACAGCATACCAAACGATAGCGAGGGAAGTTGAAGGATCGTGGTGCTAGGAGACATCGGCGCCGTATCTGAGACTGACGGCACTTAACAAACTGACCAAAGGTTGAGGCGGAGGCGGGGAGCGGAGAGAGGAGAGAGTAGAGAGGGAGGAGAGACGAGAGACGAGAGAGTGAGATGGATGAGGAGAGGAGCAGACGACGGTTGGGGGTATGTTCCAGAAGCCTAGCCAGAGAAAGCCAAGTGCGCGAAGTGACGAGTGTGGAAGAAAGGGAGTGGGGCTGTTTGTGGTCTGTCGGGGGATTGCGGCACAGCGAAAGAATGCTGAGGGGACAAGGGGAACAAAGCGAAGGGTTGTGGGGTTACGGTCACGCGCACTCGTCATCAGCCCAATAATTCGCCTCTTACACCTTTGTAACCATGGATTGAGCGAGCTGATGACACATACAGTACGGTACTCGCCTTCGATAGGCAGAAGCGTATGAGTGGACGTGTGGTGTCGTCACCATGTGCACCACTAAGGTCATCCAGGTGGCCTGTTTCAGCTTGCTGGTTTGTTTTTAGCCAATTGAAATGCTCTAATCGTCCCGTTTTTATTCTCTGTGAGTGAGTTTTGCCATGCGGCAATCTTGCTCCCCGCGTAATCGATTCGAGCAGCTGGTCGCGCGATTACACTGAAGTTGTGTGCAGTCGCAATTCTGGGCGGAAATAAGAAAGCGTGGATGAGAAACAATTTGTGGCGTGAACAACATCGGAGAGCTGGAACTTTAATGGAACTGGACATGTCTGTGCTCTGGCGTGCAGAGCGCAGACATGTGGAGAGGCTGCTAGCTTCATAAGTTATGGATGAGTGGAAGATCAGTTTTTTTTTCAGTTTACAGTCCAGCCGATATGCTGTAACAGCCCACGCGAGAACAGAAATAACCCACGGAGGAAAAGCAGCGAGATTTCTTCTTCTGCGAAGTACGCAATGCAGTTCTCAATAAAAATTGATGGCTGAATTGGACAGTGTATAGTGCCGTGAACTGAACGCTCTTTTTTGCGCCAGGAAGATGTTCTGGATGGATGGCTAATACTGACGGTACCGCACGAAAAGCTTGGACTCGAAATAACGAAATCGTACCCAGCCAATCAATGGATGTTTCCACGTGGAGTTCGCGCCGTCCGCACATTTTGGTCTATTCGCTGTTGGCAGCCTGTTGGGTTTTATGGCTTCGCCAATTTCTTTTCTTGTAGAACCATAGTCCAGTACTGTACAAACAAGCTTGACGTGGAAATGGAATCGAACTCCAGACACAGAACTTGGGATCCCGGATCAATTTGCACTTCCAACATCGGTTCGTCACAACCGACGAACTGACTGTTGTAGATCCCCCACGTGAGTGCCTATCCTGCTGAAGGATCCAACAGACAATTGTCACTATAATATGGACCACAATAGTCAATAGCTACAAAAAACATTATCTCTACCAATTAATTAAAACAGCCCCTAGAGGTAATAGAATAATATAACTATTTAGGATAGCATCGATTCTCAGTCACATAGGAAGGCTTGGTTCTTCTGTGACCATTTTACAGTTAGATAAGTACACCTATGAACGGGGTATTTTCAAGACACTGTGCATTTTTATAGACCCGCCTATCGTGAACACTAGTAGCTATTGACTTTTGAGGTAATGACCATATGGTTTGCACGAGATCTCGCTGGTCGGTGTTGATGAAGGGCAAGAGTGGTATCCGAACGACGAATGACGCAACGGCAGCTTGCACAAAGCCGGAATATAGCCTGGCTATGTTTTGCCATAATCAACACTGAACTGTCCGCATCTTCAAGAAACCCATGGAAGTGTTAAAGATTTTAACGGTCAACGTTAACAGCCCGGTGCAATCCAGTCCAAGCAAAAAGATGCGCCTCAGCAAATGTGTCCAGTACCAGTGGCTCAAAATATTTCGCCTACTCTAGATCCAGTCTGCCGTAAACTTGCGGCTAACTGTGCGTTCATTAGTGGATTGCGTTACATCATGTCCTGTCCGTGCACAGTAACTCACAGTACAAGTCGTGGCAGCACCACGACCGCAATGTGTAATACGAGTTGCCAAGTGACACCATAAGGTTGGAATCAATGGTGCAGTCGGCCAATCCAAAGGTTGGCTGATGGGCTTGGTGCGTTGCATTTGATGCCTCATTTTCTTGGACCGCTTCCAAGAATGCAAACTCCAGATATTATAGTACCGGTAAGTGCCTCACCCATCGGCACATCAGTTTCGGTTGCCGATCGGTACTCTTGTCCGTATGAGGTTATAAGTGGGAATCTTTCACCGAGTCTGTGCTGCTCAGGGTGTCGGACAAGAGTTACACTGGACTGGACAAGAGTGAATCGAACTCTTTCTAAGAGCTCAATTCATTCTGTCCAGTCCACTTTCTGTATTGTATAGTTGTACTCGGAACGAATTAGACATCGACTGGATGTAACACCGTATGAATACAGATCATACCGTGTCTGGATAGGTGATCCAGTGGAGCAACAACATTCGTTGCGGCACTTGTCATCAAGTCTCATTCTTCTGTGTGCGTGCTGTTCCTTCCTGACGCGTGCTTCATGCGCTGGTAGACCACTCATCATTCAAATACGGCATTTGTATCTGCATTTGAGAAAAGGGAGGCTCTCGGCGAGAGCCTCTCAAATGGAGAAGGACGTACGAATAACAGAGAAGGCACATCAAAAACACACAAAATCACAATATTAGTCAGTCACCAAATTAGGGTTAGGTTTTACTTGGTGAGGCGACACCACATATTGGAGAAAGAGTCGCACACGCTTCGTACTAGCTTGCGCGGCGTTCGCTACGCCAACTTCGCTTCGCTCGTGGCGCGGAAGGCACGCGCTGGTCTAGATAATGAATCCGGTTAGTGTGCGGTCGCGATCGATCATGCTCCGGAGGTACCTTCCCCCCTTTGCATAGGCTCTCGCTCCTTGCAAGAGGAGGGTTGACCCACACTTCTCTGTTGTCTCCATTTTTCGTGTTTCTTTTCTATTTTTAGGGTTTCCTCGCTTTCGGCTTTGATTCCAAAATTTAGAAAGGCTCTCTTTGAAGTTTGCGGTCCGAAGCGAAATGATGAGCTATTCATAGAGTTGTGGCCGTAGCTCGTCATTCTTGCAACACCACGCACCAGCTGGTGCACCTAAGATGGGTACGTTTCTGGACCTCATTCTGAAGCTTCAACACTGAGTGGTGCAGGTGAATTAAACTGGTTACAAACCGGTGAACTTGTTTGTTCGTAACATCGTTTCGAAACTCCCAAAATCAGGTCCGTAACAAACTTGTATCTCTCTTTTCTGATCAACTCACTCGTTCTCCACATCCAAAGAAAAGCAAGCAGGTCTCCTCCTGCTTTACTATTGCTCTCTCTCTCTGTCTCTCGCGATGGCACGATCCACCCTCCGGCGCGCCGACTCCAAGGCGTTTATGAGCTTCAATACGGATGCCGCGCTGCCCATCGAAGCTCTCGGCACAATCGCGGCGTTCTCGTCGACGCTCGAGCAGGCCATCAAAAGCAACCACCTCGACGTTGTGAAGATGCTGGTGTTGGGGGCCAACACCGAGTGCCCACCGGCGCTCATGGACGAAGCTGCGTACCTCGGCTACGAAGACATTGTGCGCTTTCTCCACCGCACCAGCACGGCCGGCTGCACGCGCGCCGCGATGGACGGCGCGGTCGCCAACGGCCATGCGGCGGTCGTCCAGTTTCTCCATTTCAACCGCAGCGAAGGATGCAGCAGAGACGCGGTCACCAAGGCGCTCGAGAAAGAGCATATCAAAATTATGAAGTTTCTCTGCAAGCACCGCCACGAGAAATGGGGCGAAGCACCGCTACTGTGGGCGGTGCAAAATGACGATCACGACGTCATTTCCGACATCCTCCGTGTCGACCCCGCGTTTGTGACCGTCGAAGCCAAGACCCTGGCGTACGAATTGGGGAAACTCGACCTCATGAAATACATGTACGAGCACGGCACCAGTACGCGACACTCGATGGCGCTCGAGCGTGCGGCCGACAAAGGCGATCTGGAGACGGTCCAATATCTCGTCGACAAACGTGAAGGCTTTCTCAAGCCGGCCATGAAAGCCGCCGTGTGCAATGGCCACTTGGAGATTGTCAAGTACATTCACCAACACGCCAACGATACACCGACATCGTCGAGCCGCGTGGTCGCGATGAATTATGCCGCATTGAACGGCCATTTAGAGGTGCTAAGATACCTTCACGAGAACGCCCCAGAGCTCGGGTGCACGGCATTTGCGATGGACATGGCAGCCGCCCGTGGCCATTTAGAGGTCGTCCAATTTCTCCATGAGAATCGTACCGAAGGCTGCACGATTAATGCCATGGAAAAAGCGGCGGCCATGGGTTTTTTAGACGTTGTCCAGTATCTCCATGCAAACCGAACTGAAGGCTGCTCGACTTTTGCTATGGATTTCGCCGCGATCCGGGGCCACCCCGCGGTCGTCCAGTTTCTCCATGACCACCGTACGGAAGGCTGTACGCGCAAGGCCTTTGACGATACGGCCGTGCAAGGGGCAACCGACATGGTCAAACTACTGCTCGAGCTGCGTCCCGATGTGTGTGATCTGGACAATGGCATTCGCCTTGCCAAGCAGCGCAAGTTTATCGAGACAATTGCGTTGCTGGAAAACGCTAAGGCCAAGAAGGCGGCAGCGGAAGCGACGACCGCGTCACCTTCGACAGCCATAGAGGTGGAGGTGGACGCGCCGACCAGTGCCCCGTGAGTACGTTTGATATTGTTGTTAGAGACCAGTGTACGTACTATGTTGTAGGGGTACGGGTCTCTCTTTGTGAGCAAGCCCATTCCCAAACTTTAGGCTACGCTGACTAAAGTACCTCGAAGTATATATTTCTCACTGTCGGTGCTCTCTTCCGACTGGGCTATTTATTCAACTCTGTTTCAGATAATAAGCGACCCAGTTCTCGAGTCATCAAACAGAAGAAATCATATTGGCTAAAATACTGCGAGTTCAGCTACGCTATTTGATTTGCTGAAAAGCGCAAATAAAAAGGTTGAGACAGGAGCTCAGAGCACAAAAATCGCCCCAGCTAAGCAGGAGAACCGGCGGGGAGAAAATGATCAGCACGAGCGGTGGATCAGCGGCCCCCAAGCGCAAGCGCCGCTTCCGCGTGATCTCGCACGATACAGCGGCCGCAATCAAGGACGTAGAACGTATTTTGAACAGGAAGCGAGTGCCAAATCGCGCCGGAACCTCTCGCGGCCTGTCGATCGTACAGCCGAGTGCTTTGATATCTGCCACCAAAGAGTCATGCAGATTAGAGAGAAACTAGAGAGCGGCGAGCTATTCTACGATGAGGAAGTGTGCGATAGCGCAATTTAGGTCCCGCTCTCGTTCGCTGGGGATGTTCGTGATGCGGCCTTCGACATGTACGCTGCCAAGCAGCACGTCACGCTCGACACGCTGCTCAAGACACTGCAAGACAAGCACGTCACGCGCACATCGGGGTGGAAGTGGAGCGGATCTACTCTGTGTCGGTTTTTGACGGACACAATGCATTACACGTACGGCAAACGGCGTACGTATTACCAGAACTTGAAGGAGAACGTGTCAATCGCGGCTCAACGCGTCGCGTACATCAAGAAGGTTCAAGAGTATCGAGGGGAGAGTCGCCCTATTTTCTACCAAGATGAGACGTGGGTGAACAAGAACGTGACGCCAGCCAACGCGTGGTTGGACGATGAGGGCCAGGGCGTTCGAGTGGTGCCTCAGGGGAAGGGTGAGAGATCAATTGTCTGCCATATCGGAGGGCGTGATGGGTCTGTCAACGGCGCCAAGCTCATCTTCAGAGGCAGCAAGGCGTTAAAGGACTCCGATTATCATACCAAGATGAACTCGTCCGTTTTTCTCGACTGGATGGGACGCAAAGTACTCCCTGCGGTACCTCCGCGCTCAGTTATCGTAATCAATCGTGCTACCTACCACACGACGTTGACTGAACAAACAAAATCTGCCAAGTCAACGTTCAGAAAAGCCCAGTTGGCGGAGTGGCTTGTCGTGCACGGTGTCATGCGTGCGTACCGTGGACGAGTATATGACGATGACGAAGCCAGAGCTCGAGCAGCTCTGCAAAGAGAACAAACCAAAGCCAGAATACGAGGCTGCTGTTACTGCCAGTGAGTTCGACTGCGACGTTCTCTTCCTCCCTGTCGGCCACCCAGAATTAATCCCTTTCGGGATGGTGTGGAGCTACGTCAAGAGTTACGTGGCAAAGCACAGCACCGACTTCTCTTTGGCGGAGGCCGAGAGGCTATCGCACACCGCTCTTGACTCATTTGACTCAGAGATGTGGCAGAAGTGTGTTGATCATTGTGTGAAAGTAGAGCTCAGGTACCTTGAGCTGGCTGATGACGTGCCACTCGATTTGGACGACTAGATTTGTCTGGGTGTAGCTCTTCATCAAATGCGACGTTAGAGCTCATTCGACTTGCCGTCGATTAAGGAGATAATAAGGTTTTGACATGAGTTCACATCTTGCCCCAAAATTCAAATCTTCATTTACAAATTTGAAATTCTAAGGTCGCTTATTAGCTAAAATAGAGTTTAGTGTGGTGAAAAGCTAAATTGTGACCAACGGAAAGCATTTTTTTCACTTTTCCTTTTTCACGACTGAAGTTCGCATTCTAGATTTTTCGCCATTCGCTAAAAAGGGTCGAGCACGAGTGTCTTGTCCACCAGACCCCCTCACCCTGCCCGGATGTGATCCGCATTTCTTCTCGTCCACACGTCCATATCGAGAGCACTGTCGTCGAGCCACGGCCTTTATACCCACAGTCAACTAGGTATTGATATCAGTTTGGTTAGGGCGTTTCGTTGAGTTCTGTTTCTTCACTGGTCTCACCCACGTCAACGCAGACTTGCACGGCCGACACATCGAGAGAGTATGGCTGACGCACCCGCGCCAAGCTTTGGAAATCCTCCCACCGACATCCGCCACATCGGTGCGAGCATTTTCCGAAGCTAGTCATGAAGCAACAAACATGCGCCGTTCTCCAGCAGCGCAATGAGCACTTGGGGCGATTTCGCGTCCGATGCATGGTGAAGTTAAACGCAACTCCGATTGCCACATGGTCGTTGTGGACCGCGTCGATTCTATCCATTTCAACTATATGAGCCACCAGTTCTTGGACACACGGCATGTCGTAGCACAATGGAACCACCAGCTCCTCCAAATAATCTGTTGAGATTAGAGTGATTGCGTAGCGCATGATCATAGAATTGCGCCAGAAATCGAGTAATGAGCGGATTACTTCGAAACTCTGCTTCCATCGTGACTCGTGGGAACGTCAGTCGCTGGTGTCACTGGCTACAGGCGTGCGCCAAGGTATGCACCGCTGACCACACCACTTGTATCTCCGAACGTCATTCGCAAAATACTCTCGTTCCCTCTTGTCGATTGGTGAGTAGGGCAACAGTTGGAATTGGCTCCTACGTTCACTGACGTCTCCACTGTCTCAGCGCTTGCAACAAACTGGACTTTAACGTCTGAGCTCCTTCGTAATTGATCAATAAGTGGAACATCTAGCCCACGTACTTGGACTTCCCCAATTGGGACAGCGTCGTCACTATTATCGTCGCATCTTGACGCCACTTCTTCTCTCTTGCTCTAGTTTGCTGCTCGACCTCTTGATCGCTTATGTTTATCGTCCTTACTCTCTCCTTACATTCGTCTAACGAAGACGTAAGGGAGTACTGGTGTCGATCTCTGCAATCACATCTTCGGTATCGTCGTCACCTGGGAGTTGATCGACATTCTCCTTCAGAGACCCTGGAGCAGCACTGGACGCCGCTGGCCAACCTTCGCAATCTTCGTCTTCGCTGGGTTCTGCCACATCCTTCAGGACATTCGTCCTTTTCGACCTTGGCCTCTCCACATTATCCAGGAGTGCTGAGATAACGTAAGTCATCTCACTGACATCTTCGACATTTGTCTCGACCGACGGCACTTCAACACTCTCCACTGACTCCGTCTCTCCCGTCTGTAGACTAGGCACTTGAACAGCACGAAGCTGCCTTTGGTTTGCGGCGAGGCTGGGCTTAGTGGTTCTGACTGACGTTGGTCTCGTTCTGCACCACCAGACTGGGCCGTCTGACTGGTCAAGATTCGCTCAACAACACCAGATGGACTGGGGGATGCATATCCTTCGTCATCGCTAGAGCAGATGGGGTAGTAGTCAGGTTTCTTGCCATGCGTCTGGCTGGGCGGCTCGCAAATTATCTGCTTCTTGATCAGTGCCATCTAGTTCACTTTCGTCGGCTTAATCCGTGAGGCTGGTGTTGAGCGACCCGCTCACAGCTACAGCTACATCTGATTCACGACGCGCACATTGCCATTTCCGCAACACGTACGTCGGTAGTGATCCAGTTTCTTTCACAATCTTGACGACCGCAGCTTCACGAGCGAGACCTCTCTTGAACACGTGATGACTAATTTGTCATCTTTTTCATTTGTCCAAATCTTGCGCTTGCGATATACAGGGTGGCTTGCCTGTTTAGGAACGCCATGCAAGAACGAATGGCCTGTTGTGTACGCTTCACTGCCACTTCTCCATTTCTTCGCGCGCGGTCGGCGAGGCGTTGGGCTATATTCTTGTAGTTCGGGCACGTCAGACCAAGGTATGGTCTCAAAGCCACATCTTTTGTTCGAGTCCAATACACTTTCGTCGTCGTAGGCACTCCAGTGTCCGGCGTCGTTCCCACCGAATCACCACCGTTGGGAGGCAAAGCCGAACCAATCGCTGGATCCCACGCTGGCATCATTTCCAGCTTCTGAGAGATGGCGCGTGTAGATCGTACACGCGCGTCTGTGCCCGAGCCGAACACTCTTTTATGCTCTGCGCGCATCTGCTTGATCGACTTCCCTTCATTGCGTAAAACGATTAATCAATCGCATTTCTTCAGCTGACCACTTGGTCGTTGCATTGCCACCTCCGCGCATCCTCTTCCACTGACCGCGGCAACCTTCTACCCCGCGGCCACTTTGGTCGATGTTTCTGCCCATAGGCGTCGTACTGTCGGTCTTGGGTAGTTGTAGTTCATCTCCGTCTTCCATGATCTTCCTTAACGTCTCTTCCTCTTCGTCATTCCACGGGGGTTGCTTGCCAATCGCGCCGAGCTTGGACTTCTTCATCGCTGATCCAGCGTCGATGTTTGCCTTTCGTTTCCCCGCGATCCCGCTTTTGGATGAGGATCGAGCGGGTGATTCCTTCGTGAGGCATCTCTTCTCTCGGGGAGTTTCTTCCGACTCGGCGTCGGCGACTTGTCTCCTACGCCATCGTTTGGCACGTCATCGGTCGCCGCTGCATCTCCCGTTGCAGGGATTATCGTAGTGATGGGTAGCGCAGGTTCGTTCAGCACTTGTTGCCACCTGGCTCGCGCCACGGATCTTGTCGCCCTCGAGGTTTTGCGGCGTGGGTGCGCTCTTGCTTCGTCTGGTACTCTCCCCGCACCGTTGACTGAGAATTCGGGATGTGGATGTCGTAGCCTGCGCCTTTTTCAGGCCAAAAACTTGCCCAACTGACTGACCGAATTCGTCGGATGGTGTCCCTCGTGAGCCCAGGGACTGTTTCTAATTGACCCTTTTTTCATCACCCCTTCAATTCCACTCCTCGACCGACCATATCCAACGGCGTCATGTTGTACGTAGGTGGTGGAAGGTTGTTCCAGCGCTCTTCATCAGACCTTCGGCATTAACCGTCTGCCTGGTCAACTTCGACCTGCGTTCTTTCTGGGCTTCGGCATAAAGTCGTGGGGTGCGCGTAGTTCGGATTCTTCTTGGCCGTCTGCCTCGGGGTAGTGTTTTTTTTCATGTCGTCTGGTGAGTTCTCGTTTGTCAGTTATTTCGTCTTCCAGCGCCTGGTCTTCGCCCTCCAGTCGCCCCTTGCCACCATGAGCCCATGATTCCCTTCACGATCACAAGGTGGTGTGCTCATCACTTTCACCTTTTGTTCTTCTCATTTCACGTCCTGGTACCGTCGGCTTAGCGCACATCTCTGGCCAAATCACGTCTCGGACACGTTCGCTTGTGCAGATCCTTATCAACGGTCCTGCTGTCAGGCTTCTTAGACACATCTGCAGGAGTCCATTTTCGAATCATGTCACAGTCTTTGTCCTTCGTGCGTTGGGTGGTCACGTTCGAACCCCACAAGCAGTGCATCGTTTGCAACCAATAAGGCCATGTCACCTTCCGCAGTCAACTCTGGCCCGCGGGGCCATGAGTAATTTTTGCACCAGGGAATAGACGAGCACAACCCGTCTCTTTAAACCGTTCGTCTTTTCCTTTATTTCATTTCGTCGAGCCGCGAGCGAGTCCTCACCACTCTATTTCTTCTTGTAGATAGCGCCCGTTTTCGCTCTCCTTCTATCTTCGGTTGTGTTCTTCACATTCCCGAAATCTTCTTCTCACGCAGTCGCTGTTGCTTGTCGCCTCAGGTTATATGTAAATTATTTGGACTCACAACTCCACCCACTGACTGGTCAAGTCAGCCAAGTGTCTTGGAATCTCTATGCTTGTGACGACCAATAGGCAGGCTGCAAAGAATCTTCCTTGTCTGACGACGGCTCTTTTCTCCTTCATCTTCTTACGCCGCCTGCGCCGCTTTGTGCAGGGTCCCCCACATCTTTTTTGCATCAAACTCGTACAACAGCCGTGCAATCAAATATTTTCCAGGGACCCAACTCGTCTGCTCGTATCCAACCCAGTCGGCCAAACACGCGCATCCTATCGCTCTGTAGCCCGCGTTTCTTGGAGTAGTACGACCTCGATAGGGCCGAGGTCGGTGCGTAGGCGGAGCCCATCGTCGATCGCAGCGCTTTCTTTCAGCATGCCTCGAGCATTCTGTGTGAAACATAACACGGTGGGTTCGCGGGTCGATGGCTCTCAGTTCCGCCGGCAGCGTTGCGACCGTTCCGTTCTGTGTTCTCCTCAGTTGCCTCCCGTCTTGACATCTGAATGCCGTGGTTGGGGAGGCCTGGTTCCGCTCTTCGTGTCCGTAGTAGAGAGCGGTTCGGGTATCCGTGGGATGCCGTTAGTTCCGGAAGGGTGCCTCATTGGCCTCGGACTGTTCGAGGAGGGAAGCGGATAGACCGTCGTAGAGATGGTCACAGTCGAGCAGCGCAGCGCGTCGCTGCGGAATGGGCCGCTCCGTGATCGCCCATGGCAGGCATCCGGAATGAGCGGATAGAGGTATGTGACGACCATGCCGTCTCATCGACGCAATGCCGGGTTCGTGCCGGCAGACGGACGCGCTTCTTTTCTGCCGCTCGTTCTAGCGTCTCCCAGTGGCCTGAGGCCTGTGCCAGTCCCCAATTCATTTCTAGGAGGGGATAGCTGATGCCGTCAGCGCGTCCAGCCAGGTTGAATAGAATGTCTGTGATGCGGTACGAGTCGCGTCTGTGTGAATACGGCTAGAACTAGTCGTGCACCGTCGGATCGGTTGGGGGATCGCGGGCGGTGGGTTCGTTCAAGCGGTGGGAGGAGGCGTTGTCTTGTCTGAGAACGTAGGCGTTGGTCGTCTCCATGGCGGGTTAGATAGTGGTGTCGAGCGTGAGGTGGATCGTCTCCTCTCGTCGTGGTAGTCGACTGTGAGCTGGAACTGGCGGTGCGTAGGCGAAACACCTGCGGCGACCTCGGCCGCCGAGCGCTTCTGTGCCTTGTACAACGAGTGCGACGGCAAGCGCCGCGTGCCATGCATGCGGGCCATTATGCGGAAGAGAGACGGCAGGAGGGGGGTCGTACTTTTGCGAATTATGGGTTGAAGCGCGCATCCAGTACAGTTTGAATCGTACTTTGCCGAATGATGGGTTCAGAAAACGTAAAAGGTTCTTTATTTTCTTCTTTTTCTTCTTCTTCAACTTAAAAAGGCAAAATTGGAGTGTACAATCCTCAGCTTCTTAAGTGTATCCCCTCGTCAATATTTTTCACAGGTGAAATCGTACTTTGTCGAACATTAGGTTCAGCAGATTGGGTTCACCATTCGATTTTTTCTTCGATCGCGATTATAATCTCCTCAGTGGATCGCTTTGCTGGATCCGTGCGAGTGCAGAAGTGAAGGTCGATTAGTGCAACATGTAACATATCGTGTTGAACCCTGTTGCCCACAGGGTTCACGTAGGACACAAAATGCGCGTCCTCTCCTCTTCACTTCTCTTCGACAGCGGGCACGAACACGCCGGACTCATTTCGACTCATTCGCAAATTTGACAAGTCTGCACCAACCATGGCAAGCTCCCCCAAAGCCAGCGCAGCGGTCGATCCGTACCAAGCGATTCCCATGACACCATCCTTTGAGGGACCTGGCACATCGTCACCGCGCCGATCGCCGCTGCACAGCACGCTCACATCCCTCACGTTCTGGATCGTCGTGGGCACGATCGTCGGCATTTTCGTGGGCGAATACAAACCCGACTTTGCAATCAAGGCCGCGCCAATGGCCGACTTGTTTTTGCGACCGATCCAGTTTGTCGTATTCCCGCTCGTGTTCTCGTCTTTGGTCGTGGGCATTGCGGGCCATGGCGACATGCGGCGTCTCGGGCGACTCTCCCTCAAAACGTTTCTCTACGCCGAGGCCGTGACGACCATCGCGCTGATTTTGGGGCTCGTGGCTGTCGACCTCATAAAGCCCGGTGAAGTCAGTGGGCTCGCCAAGAAAGGCGAGTACAAACCCACGGCCAACGCTTCGACCTTTACATTCGCCGTGTGGATCAACCACTTGGCCCCCAAGACCTGGGGCGAAATGATGGGCGGCTCGGGCGCGTCCGAGCTCCTCCAAGTGCTGGTCGCCTCCATCCTTGTGGGCGTCTCCACAGCTCAACTAAAAGACGGCCCCAAGCAGCTCATCCTCGACTTTGCCCGCGCAGTCATGGAGATGATGTTTCATTTTGTGGATCTTGTGATCTGGACCGCCCCCGTGGGCGTGTGCTTTGCAGTCGCCCACGCGATTGGTGCCAACGGTTTGTCGGCTCTCAGCAGCCTTGGTGTGCTCGTCGCCACTGTGTACGGCACGCTCCTCGTACTGATTTGCAGTGTGTACGTCCCTATCATGCTGCTGTTCAAGATCCACCCCGTGCGCTTTCTCATCGCGATGCGCGAGCCGCTCATGATTGCGTACACGACGGCGACGTCCGAAGCCGCGCTCCCGAAAGTGTTTGAAGCCCTAGATGTCTACGGCGTGAGTACTCATGTCTCGGCGTTCGTCGTGCCGTTCGGTTATTCGTTCAACTTGGCAGGGACGACCATGTACTTAGCCCTCGCGCCGATCTTTTGTGCCCAGGCCGCGGGCGTCCACAAATCGCTGGGCGAGCAGATTGTCATGGTGCTCATGCTTATAGTCTCCTCCAAAGGCGTGGCCGGTGTCCGCTCGGCCAGTATCATTGTGGTCGCTGCAACGCTCGCCCACTTCGACATTCCGCAGTGGCCGGTTGTGCTGACGCTAGGAGCGGATTGGTTCATGGACATGGCGCGGACGTTTACGAACGTACTGGGAAATTGCTTGGCCGCGACTGTTATGGCCAAGCTCGAAGAAGAGTTCCGTACGCCCGAGTGGGAACATGCCCGCCAACTGCGACTCGAAGCAGACGACGAAATTTGAATTTGGTCATTTAAATATCTACCACCAAGTAAGCTCGTTTGGTCACTGAGAATCAATCGAGCATGCAAAGGTACGCAAAGTGTTGGTTAGGTCGACAATACGTGAATAGTATGTAACATATATTCCAATAGTGTGTGTCATAATAAGTGAACATTCTTAAAACTACACACAGTTTGGCAGACAGTCAAGAGGTGGTCTATGTATTGGCTCGAATCTGGGATAGGTGGCCATTAGAAAGACAACATACGTTAGCGAACGAAAGCTGGAGCCGATCGGGCGGAAGCAGTTAGGAACCGGCGTAAACTCGCTCCATGTCAACTTGCACATAAAACAGCCACTTCCAGCACTTTCAAAATTACTAAAACAGTGCATTTGCTCTATATCTTTCCATCAGGTGCTGCTCCTTCAGCAGGAATTGCCCCACATGACAAAATCACTGGAGAGATCTATCTGTTGTACTCGCCTCTGAACTCTAACGCAACGCAACGGACCGCCGCGTCACGTGGTGTTCGCCCCTGTCTGACAGTGGCAGACGGCAGCGTCATGTAACGTTACAGAGACAAATTGTGGATTCTGCGTCGTGACGACGCCTGCGATTTCGCTGAAAGTCAGCGAGCACGAACCGGAACCGGACGCCGATGAATTGGGAGTCAGCATCCGCACGGTTGCACTTCAAGAATATTATCTGGTGTAACGTACGCCAGCGCAGCACCGGATTGCAGCGAGTGGGTGCGCATGGGATTTATGTATTCAAATGCCTACGTTTGGTGGGTGCCCATTGGCTGCCTAACTGGACTTCACGCACTGCTGGTACTGTAGCCATGCAGTTCGCGACGAAACCGATCCCCTACAATTTCTGCGGGTGCCAGCCCAAGCATCGTTTCGGATCAGACTCTGATCACTGGAAGTAGTGTGGACCGACGACTTGCATTTTAATGCCACTTGCATCACTTCATCAAGAATGCACTACGGAAGGTTACTACAGTTGCGTTTTAGTCAGAGTGGCAGATCGCCACACATTTTTCAAAAGTGTAGACTATAGAATACATGTTCTGCACGAACCTAAAATTCATATACGTTGCTGCACGAGGAGTCGACACTGTACAGTAATGTGCTGAGATCCCCATCTTGAAGAAGACAAGTATGTTGGAAGTGATGTGGCGTTGTGTCACACAGTGTGTGTTCAGAGGGGGAAACGTGCCAACATCAAAAGATTCTGGTTGGCTAAGCCTCCGAAATGTACTATACAGTACACAGGATAGATCTTTCACGCAATCGCTCGCGGTGTGTTTTCTTTGAGGTTGGCACGCAATAACGATTGGCACGCACGAAAAAAATGGTGTTGCACACCAACAAAGAAAGCTAAAGCATGGTTTTGCAGCATTCGGTGCCTCCATTCTGAATGCAGTCGACGTGCTTCGTGCTGTTGTGCATTGTGGAGTTTCTGACAGAAATTTATGACGCGATTGGGATTATCAAGCCGCCACTCGCCAAACATGATTACACCAGCCAGCGGACAAAGTTTAGGCTAGTGACCAAAACATTCTACCGTGTATTCAGGTGGATCTGTTTACATCTATTACTTCGGTTGATAAACCTAAACTAACTATAAGAACGGCATGGAATGGTGTTTTGAACCTAATCATTCTTAATTAATAATGTCTAAGTTTAGCTCAGGCGCTCGACATCTTGTGAATGACTGTGCTCTGCAAACCTCGTTCGTACGGTTGCTGTCAGCAAGCGCGTCGGTCGTGAACACCAACATCTTACAGGCCAACTGTTATCTTTTGCTTCTATCTTGTTTATCTGGTTGGTTCGTCAAATGTTCGCCCAAATGTCCATGATCACCTGCCCTCAGCAACCCTAGGCAAGTCAAAGCGTGAGAATGCAATAAAATCTCTGTAAATCGAAAAGGATATTGACCACAATCCCGACTGTATGTGAGCTCGTGATCCAGAGTCTGAAAGCAGAACCGGAGACTGGATTTCAGATATTCTAACTGAGCCCTCTAACTCTAAATGCCAAACTACACAGTGTCCCGATTAATAAAGTAGTTCTGATTGGCTGGAAATCCTGACTTATATTTACATTACTGATTAAATGTCACTGCCAGTGACTCACTGGTTTTGCAACAGAGAAACATAGTCAGAAACCAAGACGTTGATCTTTAATTCCTTTACTTACACATGGCAGCGGCGAGCCATAAAAGTGTCGAGAATTCTTTAATCCTAGGGTTTAGTGGGGTGAGAAGATTTTCGGTTCACCTCGAGTACGTGTACATTATTTACAGTTAAAGCGAAAATTCGGAAATATATAACATATAAAAACCTAAAATGTATTTGTTGGTATCTAAATGTTTCCCTCGTTTTTGTCGCCTGCATCACGGACATAATAAAGGACATCTCAGACACCAGAGCCCATCTCACGCTGATCAAATGACTTGGGCAAGTCGTGTTGCGCATTGGGACAGAGCCAGGGCATTACACTGGTTGCGTGACGCAAAAACGCCCACTCGCAGATGCGTCATGATGGACTCTGTCCGGCTCTCTCGGGCTCGTCTTGCACTGACAGCGACATAAGACCATCGCGGTTTGAAGCGATCCGTCAGATGGCGTGTGTACACCTTCAAACCTCCATTAAATCGCATTTATGAACCGCTCGGTGTTAGCATATATATGCGAAAATGCTAAAATTGGCGTGTTTTTCATTGGTATTCACGTGTTCATTGCTCCCCTCTCGCTCCATGGAATGACCCTCATTTCCAAACCGCAAGTCCATTCTTGATCCTTGGTTGGGTTCACACTACAGTGTACTTTATTGTTTAAAAACAGAAGCGAGTTCTCTGGCCGCAAGTTCTGCAGCCTGTTGCTGGGAGCCACCCGAATGCAATGTTTTGTATTACAGGCTTTTTTCAAATGGCTAGCCAACTCAACTTTCGTTTCATTGCAAAATGAAAATGTTGCGTGATCATAACTGCGGGAAAAATGGCACCGTACAGTGTACTGGACTGTTCCGATGGCCTGAC
>JAADVD010000504.1:0-19306 GCA_023334535.1 Pythium vanterpoolii
ACTCGATAGAGCAGATCGGTATATAACTTACAGCGAGACTCGCCGCCAAAAACTCTACAGGAAATGACTCCACAAGACTTCTCGAGCCGTTAAATTCCGCCGAATTCCGTCTCATTCCAATTGGAATTCCCTGCCCCAAAATGCGAACAGAGTGTTGGTCTGTTGGCGAATTGCCAAATGGTGGTATTTCAGTACATATGTGAATGAAGGAGGATAGTAATTTAAAACAAAATTGTAGCCATGTTGAAGCACGATCACTGGTGGTGCTTCAATGTGGCCACGAAATATCCTATTTAATTACATTCTGCGAGTGACATGACACAATGCGTGGACTACTTACTGCCTTCGTCCAGGGCGCTCTACAGAGGGCGAAATGGCCTCAACAACCTTGCGCTTTATTCGAGGCACTCGATGCGGACAGCTTGCATTGATGCCAGTTGAACCTTTTTTGTGCCTCTCTTTTTTGTTCTATGGACGCTACGTCGTCCTTGTCTCCACTTCAATACCACTGCATATAGTGTACCAACGCAACACACAGTCCACAAAGAGTCCTGAGATTCCGTCGTGATGCCTTGTCCACCTGGGTGCTGTCATTAAAAATACTAATTTCAGCAGGTCGTGCAGGTCCTGCTACCACTCGCGTCCGCCAACGATTCGGTCCCGACGTACCACGCCAACAATCCTTTCCAGCAACAAACCCCAACGCTGCCAGCATTTTGGTCGCTTTTCATCGTGCTCCTCTTGACGCTCCCACGTTCGCTGCTCACGCCGTTCGCATCGCTAGCGTGTGCCGAGTTCACTTCGCTGCGAGCCGTGGGATGCGGAGCGGACTGCGTGCGTGGAGGCTCGGAGATGCGTCTCGAGACGCATCTCTCCGCGACGACGATTAACGAGGTCTCACTTTTGCTCGATTTCTGTCCGGTCCGGAGATCCACATAACTGACTCGCGTGACATCCTACAGGCAACTTCATCGCAACGCAACTTAACATACCATATATCTACCGAAACGAGGGTTCACTATACAGGTTGGAAATGTACCTGAGCACTGGAGTGCTGCTATCTCGTTCGCATGCGCGCATTGTTGGTGTTGGAGATTCATCCAGCTTACTACGTTGATTGTGCGCTCTACTTCGATTGAGTGCGAGGTCTTCGCATCATCCTTCCCATCAAGAAAGTGCAGAGTGGAATCGATATTGGTCTACTATTCAAAGTACCCCCGAGCTGACACAGGATGTCACGTAAGTTGTTGCCCAGGTGACTCGAAAAATTGCTGAACCATCAAGCAATGCAGCTGTGGCCAACAGCCTGTGAGTGGCTGACGTGGGCGTCGCTAAGTTCGCACTACACTGTTCGCATCTAAACGTAAATAGAGTTTCTCGAGAATCACTTCCTCTGCCTTCAAAATCCTTTATCAAGCATCATCCACGTGATGCGAAGGTAAAAACGTTATAATTATTCGAATCGATTATGACGGCATCACATCCGAAGCTTTCCGTCACCAACTATCCGACTCTGTAATCTCTGCAACCGAGGTGTTTGCGTCTCTTGTGGAGCCCCTCTTTTGATTGGTATGCACCAATACTGTAGGTCGTCAAAAAATTCCATACTCTATGCAGCTGACAACCTGTCATTCATACGTACTGCACGGATATCCGCTGAAAAATCACTTTGGTGACGAAGTTCAGCACCAGTATGGATTTTCAGCATCCAGAAGGAAGTGGTTAGAAAATAACACTATTAGGATACTACAGATCGTCTAGATGATTTGATGTCAGCTTGAATTTACAACCGTTTTCTAGCTCGCGATTCGCGCAGCGGAAAGCGGTCTCTCATTCCCTTCTTCTCATCTCTCCATGGGCTCTCTCTCCGACCAGCTTGAAGCTGACAATCCGGGTGCGTTGCCCAACAGTAGAAACATGGAGCTGAACCCAACACCCCTCGTATAGTGTGTATGTCCAGTAAACATAGCTAACTACACGCACAGCAGTCGCGCGATACTCAGTCGATAATAATTAGCTTGGATGTGGGCAAAAATTCTCCACCAAATTCTGTGGTGAAAAGCGAAAGGGGAAATCGAATCCAATCGAAGGGGCAGCCATTATGTTCCATGGATCTGGTCGACCACGCCACCATCCCCCAATTCCACCCGCATAAAAGAAACCTTTTCGATGCGACAGTAGTTCGCCCAGAACGGTCCACCAGTTCGCTGCAGCCCCAGTGTGGCCACAGCGCGGACGGGGCGTCCAATGTCCACACCGTGCGCCATTGTGGACGGCGGCTGCAGAAAAGTGGGGCTGCGGTTACCCAAAAGAGGGAGGATTCAGAGTGGGATGCGCTGGCAGACGAGGCCGATTTGCCATGGTCACTTGGTTTTGACAGTGCCCATCAGCCTGGTCGTCAGTCTGGCTAGCAAAGGGACAGCCATACCAGCCACACCTAGTGGACATCGCTGACGCGCCAACGCTTTTTCCTCACTCTGCAAATTTCACGCTGCCAACCAGCAAGCTCTTACCAACTACCAACAAAATGATGGCCTCTCTGGATCGCATCCAGGGTGTTCCAGCGCTTCTCCTCCCTCTGTCTCCGCCGCGGCGTCGGCGCATCCGTCCGGACGTGGTCGACTCCATGGACGCGCTCGTGCTCGACGCGGCGCCGTTCGCCACGACGCCCAACGCACAGCTCTTTTGCGCACGTCTACGCGACACCCAGGATGCCCACCCGTCGGTTGTGGTTGTCAAGACCGCGCGGCTCGCCAGCGGTGGCAGCAACGCACGAATGCTGTGCTCTGACGACCCAATCCGGGAGCTCCATGTCGCCGCGCACCTCGCGGAGCGCGGCGGCCACCCCAACGTCGTGCGCTGCCTCGGCGCGTTCCTCGCGCACGACGCAACGCATCTCGTGATGGAAACCTGCGACGGCGGCGACCTGTTTGCGCGACTCGACGCCGCGACCGACCACCGCCTTGCGCATCACGACGCACTGGATGCACTACTCCAAATTGCGCGCGGTCTGCAGTTCCTCCACTTGTGCAACGTGGCGCACCGCGACGTCTCGGTCGAAAACGTACTGCTGGATCGCCAGGGCGTCTACAAGCTGTGCGACTTTGGGCTCTCGACCGATGCCGATGCGTTGAGCGTGGCGACTGTGGGTAAAGCCCACTACATGGCGCCCGAAGTCGTGGCCAAGACGGCGTACGACCCCGTGCGAGCCGACGTGTGGTCGCTTGGGATCCTCGCATTCATTCTGCTTACGGGCTCGCCGCTGATCAAGATTGCGGCGGCCAGCGGCAGTGATTTTTGCGCGTTTGAAATAGTGGGTGTGCGCGGTGTGCTCCGACTCTGGAATATGGACGCACAGTTTTCGGCCGCGACACTGGATCTACTGGATGGCATGCTACAGGTCGAGCCGCGGCATCGATTTAAGAATGTCACCGAGTTGCTCGAGCACCCAGCGCTGCTGGCGGCGGCGGCACGGCGGCTCGCAGCCGAGGAGGCAGCCGTGCAGCCATGGGTTAGTGAATGAAGTGTACGTGGTGGATGTGGTGTATTAGGAGTGGAGTAGCAAATGTGCATGAGCTTAGAGTAATACAGCTGAGCGTTTTTTCCCCAACTTTGTGGAGGATTGGTAGGAGGACGGGATATGTTCTGAGCATCCTGCGAGTGGCGTCAACTTTTGATAAGGGTGTACGGAAAAACGAGAGAATGGATCTTCAGAGCGAGTCAGGGTCTGTAATTATGCAGACTGACGCACTGAATCCATTTTACGACGAGGCGATTCCATGTGTACGCCAGGACGACAACAATATCCAGCAATGTGATGGATAGTTAAGTGAGTGATGACGTCAAGTGATAGCGTGCAGGTGTTTTGGGAGATTCAGTGCGTTGTTGAAAAAGAATAATAGCCGCAGAAGAGAGACGGAATGTGGCGATCGCGGTCGCATGGCGAGGTGAGACAGAAGCTCCACTTCTATGGGAAGAAAAGTAGTTCCCGCGTGTGAATTTGATCCACCACAACAAGAACAAAAACGAAAATCAAAGCGGTTCCTCCCATATACCGACCAAACACCAAACACCAAACACCAAACGGGAAAACGTATCCTGTCTCTCTTTAAACGAAGGCCAGCATCCTTCGCGGGAGTTTCGAGACAGATCATGTGAGCGATTAAACTTACCTCCACCAACTAATCGCGAACCAACACACTATGTTGCTTATTCGATATGAGGTCATTCTTCTCCCACCAAACTCCGCTTGTGATGAGTGCAGCCGTATGTAGGTGGACTCCTCCCTTCTCCTCTCCCCTTCTCCGTAAATATCACGGTCCGTCTTGTCCGCCATAGTTAATGTTGTCTGGCTAACAATAGACCTTCTCTATTGCCGAATGTGCCACAGCCAAGAACAACACAGAGGACGAAGAGGCCTGAACGCGGCACCCCTTCGACAGCAGAGTTGATGACCAAAGCACTTCAGTAGTCTACTCCTTCTTCTCTTCCCCTCGTCCTCTTCCACTTCTCCTCTGTCTACGCGCTTCCTCCCCCGCGGGCCCTGATGGGCGTGTGCCTCGGGAAACTCCACCCGCGGGGACAAAGCGTCGCCTCCTTACCCCCACCATCGGCTCCTCCACCGCATTTTCTATCGCCCGTCGTCCCCACCGAATCCATCAAACACAGCAAAGCCAACATTGTCGTCCCCCAGCCTCCCCTGCCGGAGAAACCTCCAGGTCCAAGTGTCGAGATTGCACCGCTTCCGAATGCTTCCTCCACGAGAGCCATTAGCAGAGGCGGCTCGCGTCCGTTCCTACGTTCGCAGACGGTCACGTCACGGTCGGGCAAACGCGCGACCTTTGGTGTCCCCAGTGGAGGTGACAACTCGTCCTCTCTTCCGGCAGGTATGTCGCCTGCAGCTGCGGCCGCCGCTTTGCTCGCGAGCGGCGCCTCCTCTATCAACAGCTCCGCTCCACCGTCTGCTGACCACGCTCCGCCGACCAAGCCACGCCACATGTCCGTACAACCAAATTTCCAGCGCGCAGGCAGTGGAGAACGATTGATCGACGGCAAAGAGGCCGTGCACGTCCCGCTTGATGTGCTCCTTAAAGACGATCGCGCACGCGCCGGCTTCTTTCGGTTCCTCGCGGCCATGATCACAACTACCGTCCCCACAGCAAACAACTCGCTCCTTCCCTCCTCTTCTTGCTCCTCTTCGTCCGCCGAAGTATCCACCGACTACCGCATCAACTGCGTCTTCTTCTGGCTCGAAATCTCGGACCTTCTCAAGATCCCCTCGGGCGGCTCGTTCCATCTCGGCCTCATGCAAGACATCTTTGAGGTCTACGTAGCCACGCACGCGCCGCGGCGCTTGCTCATGGTCTCAAGCGTCGAGCGAGAGCTGCTGGCCCAGCACCTTACGGACCGCGACGCCGACCGCGCAATGCTAGCCTATAAAATGCTGCTGCTCGATGTGCTGCAGATTGTCACGCCAGCGTTTGATGCGTTTGTCAGAAGCGACTCGTCGCTCGGCTTTGCGCAGGTTACGCGGCCGGGGACCATGCGGAATGTTCTGTCGCGGTTAGCCCATGCCAACGGTGCCGCAACCAGTGACCGCCGTGCGCAGCTCCACGACGTACTGAATACGCCGCCGCTCTGCCGCCTCTTTCGCGTGTTTCTCCAGGACCGCAACTCGGTCGAGAACTTGCTGTTTGTCATTGACGCCTTGGCCTATGAAGATCTCGTCCATGCATTCGAAAAAGAACATGCACATTCGACTCAGATTTCAACTCAGACCCAGACTGCGAATCCGAGCGAGCACCACCACGAGTACTGTCGCCGGCAAGCCCACAAGATCTTCACCAAGTACATTCGCTTTGGCTCGAAAGCCGAGATCTGTTTGAGTGGGGCTGTCAAAGCCACGTTACTACGGCGCGTCACGGAGGTGCCGCTGTCCGCCCAGCTCTTTGACGACGCGGTACTGCTCTGTTGCGCCGAGCTCGTGCAGTCGCATCTCGACGGGTTCTACCAGTCCCCCACCTATTTGGCGTTTCAACAAGCGGCCAATGCTGCTCGACAGGCAGCACACGCACAGGGGCGGCGACGCCTGTCACTAACAGCATTACCACCACCACCGGCCGACGAAAGCGAGCTGGACGCACCGACGCTGCGCGAGATCCTAAGCGGTATAGGAGCAAATTATTTCCGGGCGTTTCTCCAGCACCTTGGCGTGGAAAACACGTTCCTCTTTTACAAAGAAGTCGAGCAGTTTCAGCTCTTGCCCCATGGCCAAAAGCACTATATCCAGATTAAAGCACGGCGGATCTTTGATCGCTTTGTGCGGCGCGGCGGCAAGCTCGCGATTGAGTTGCCGCTCGCGGTCCGCCAAGACATTCTCTTCAAGCTGTCGTCGCCGACCGAGTTTACGTTTGCGGATGCACTGAAATACGTGATGCACTGGTGGGAGACCACGCAGCTCCCAGTATTCCGTCGCCATCCACTGCACAAGGAGATGCGCACGGCCATGGACGCTGCGACGGCAGTGGTCTCCCCTCGGACCGCGACCGCGACCGACTTGAAACCCGTAAACGACCGCATCATGACGGCGACCCATTTGACGCTGAATTTAGGCGGACAGGGCGACGTTGTCGACGTTAGCACGATTTCACTCCGCGAGTTCCTCGAGCTCGAGTGTTTACGGACATCTTTTCGCCATTTTCTGGAAAAAGAGCAGTGCGTGAACGAACTGCATTTCTACTTTGAAATTGCCACGTTCCAGCAGCTCCCGACGTCCGACTACCTCACGCGCCAAGCCAAAAAGCTCTTTCATCGGTTCTGCGATCCGCACTCGCGCGAGTATGTGGTCGTGCGCGACGACCGGCGAGCAGAATTGGAGCAAAACCTTTGTCATCCCAGCCCCGCCATGTTTCGGAGAATCCAGGACGACATTTTTACGTTTTTCCAGTCGACGCTGTTTCCCAAATTCCAGCAAAGTGAAGTCTACCGGACTATCCAAATCACACCAGCGCAATTGCGAATGGCGCGGCACTCGGCATTGGGAGCGGTTGACGCGAAGACGACCGACCGTGCGGCGACCGAGAGTGGGGACGCTCCTTCGTCCCGTGATCGAAGACGGCGGTCGGTCGGTTCGGCTGTCGCCACACTACCAGAACTCGCAGATGAAGCAGTGAGCGTCGCGATGATCCTCGAACACCAGGACTCGCGGTCGCTGTTTCTGCTGTTTGCCGAGGAAATGTACGTGGTACCCATTTCTACCGTTCGAAATGAGCACAGATTTCTAACTTTCTGTTAAATGTAGTTTTTGCACCGAGAGCATTTACTTTTGGCTCGACTGCAACGAGTTCAAAGACATTCCGCATCGCGATTACCTCAAGCTTCGCGCCCAGAAAATCTACCGCAAGTACATTTGCGACCGCGCGAAATTGCAAGTGAATTTGGAAAGTGCGATCACCAAGGAGATTGTGGCCGCTCTCGATGACCCCACCCGCACGCTGTTTGTCGCAGCACAGCGGTCGATTACCAAAATGCTCGAGCGCGATACGCTGCCCAAATTCCGCAAGTCCAAACATGTACGTGGCAGTCAACAAATGGAAGTGGCGCAGGTACTGATTTTGGGTATATGCGGTGGTGTGTGTCCCTAGTATCCGTTTTGTCTACAGATTTTGAAGGCGGCACTAGTAAAATGAGGGCATAAATCCATGGCGACCATTAGAGGAAAAAAAAATGGACTATGCCACCCCATGCCATGTGAATGTATCGGTCTCTCTCTCTCTATTCAAGCATGCTTCCCACAAGACCTCTGCCAGGGGATGTAGTATTTTCGGTTGTTTTTGATAGTCGAAGTAACCATCACTCCAGTTAAAAACGGTATCCCAGAACAAGAACGGTAATTCGTAAGTTGGTCATTGGCTAAATAGTGACTATCACTCTGTCCATAAGGAAATCTCGACCACCGCATTCTCCATCGGCAACCTTGCCGCCTGCAGCATGGCGCTCGCACTCACAATCATTTTTAAGGTTGCAGTTGAACCACTTCGAGTTCCATACAATCACCTGCGCATTGCTTCTCGTGCCTGGTTTCCGTTCCGAGTTTTCCGCCCCATTTTTAACAAGAACGATGGTCAGCCTTTTTCCGCCAATCTTAGTGCTTCATATCCATATCTAACGACAATAATTATGGATTTCAGGTTTCACTAAACTCCCCGTTCTTCAGTCCCAAAAAACCGGAAACGCCGCATCGAGCATGGGCGTCTATTCCTCGGTCTCCATCGCCCCCCCAGGTTAAGCGACGCGTCGCTTCCCTCTATTCCTCTGCTCGAAGATGATGGACGCGTCGCTCCTGCGACCGGCGACACCCGCGTCGACCATGCGCGTGACGTCGCTTCTCCAGGTCGCGCCGCGCGCCGTCGAGTTTGCGGCGTTTGAGTTTCACCGCGAGTACGTGGCCGTGCTGAGTGTGCGCAACGCAAGCGACCGCACCCTGCGGTTCCGCGTCGTGCCACCTGCACCGGCGTCGCCCTTTAGCGTGCTCTACCAGTCGCAGGACCTCGCGACGACCGCCAACGCAACGCTCATGCTCCCACCTGGTTTGAGCGTCAAGTTTGAAGTCGTCTTTGTGCCGCCCACGCCGCCTAGCGAACGCGATGCCCATAGTGTCGAGCACGCACTCGTATACGACGCGCTCCAGCTTCACGGCGACGACGGCTCGCGGGTCGATGTACCGCTCCACGCGCGCAAGGCCTTCCCAGAGTTCGAATTGGACGACGCGAGTCTCTGCGATCTCGGACTCGTGGTTTTCGCGCACCGTGCCGCCAAGGTGGTGCGCATGAAGAACGTTGGCTCGCGTGCTGGACGTTTTGACGTCGAGATCATGGACGGCGCCGACGGGTCATCTCTATCACTACCCATCGTTTCAAGTAGCCGACGACCGAGTGGTGTGGTTGGAGGGACATACGGAAGTAGTACCAGCGGAACACCTACCAAAAGTGAGTCGTCGATCATTGTGACGCCCATGTGTGGTGTCTTGCTGCCTGGAGAACTGCTGGCTCTCAAAGTAGAACTCGTTGGGAAAGTACTCGGTGATCTGCGCGGAGTACTTCGGATTCGCATCCGCGAGCACAGTGGCGACACGCACATGGAAAGTGAAGACGATCGATTGGAGTCGTCGCTCGACCTCTCACCAACGATGTATGTGGTGGAAAAGATCGTGGATGTGCGCGCGACGGTCATCGAGCACAAGGTAGAGTTGGTGCGAAGATTCGGTGGTGACGCGGTGCAGAATCTGTTTTTTGGGCCGCTGTTCGCTGGCGAATCGCGCGTCATCGAGAATGTACTGCGGAATAACGGACCGCTTCCTCTGCTTTTTCGAACGTCTCTAAACTTTGGAGGTGGCGCAGCCTCCGCTGTGAACGGATCCGGAAGCGTGCCCGCCAGTCGCGACGCAAGTGGCGAGGAAGACCGTGAGGCCTATGAGCGACGCAAAGAGCTGCAGGTGTATCCACTTGAAGGTCGAGTAGATCCGTTCGGAGAAGTAGTGGTGACGTTCATGTTCCATCCACGCGCCGTGAATGTAGAGACCATTCTGACGACCGAGCGAAAAATGCGTGCTGTAGACAAGAATGGGGACGAAGACTTGAGCCATTCCGCTGCGATTCCTCCGTCTCTGCTGGTTGCTTTTGTGTCGATCCAGTGCGCCGACATGCAAGCGCAAAATCTGACTTTTGAGATTACGGGGAAGACTTTTCTGCCCAAGCTTGAGATTGATCCCCCGTTGCTCGATTTTGGGGACGTCAAGTGCTTTGACCGCGTCGACATGCTGGTCGCCATCAAGAATGTCTCGGGGTTGCCAGTATCGTTCATGATTCCGCGCTTGGCACAATTTGCTGCAAAGCCAAGTGCAGGACGATTGGACGTATTGCAGTCGCAGAGCATCGTCGTGAGTTTCGTGCCGACACAACTGGGCACGTTTAAGGCGAAACTCGAAGTCGTTCTCAACGACAAAATCATCTCCTTTCCGATTTTGGTCAAGGGAACAGCCGCGACGCTCGGAGAGAAGCAGCGCCACGATCTCGTGGGCGGACCAATGGCACTGCCAGCCGATTTTGAGCCAAAGTACAAGTTTATGCTTGCGGAGGATGCAAAGAAGACCAAAGGCAGGTTGACCCAGACATTTCATCGGATGGCGCCGTTCGAGTTAGCCGCTTTGAATGGAACAGCGGCGATCGACGAGTTTGAATTCCAGGGCACCAATAGCACCCACTTGACGTACTGCGTCAAAGAGCTAGCGAGTCGCGCCGAGCATCGCAATCAATACAACAAATTTATAACCGAGTTGCGCCATCGGCGGGACGACAAGGCAAAGAACAAGGCGTTGGCTCTGAAACAAACAGTCTCGTTGCTTCGCACAATGACATCCCATAACGAAAACAATGAAGAGACAGAGATGATCGAGGATGCAGCTGTGAATCTAGGTCTGGATCGACAAGGCGGCGTGGAGCCCCGAATGCTAAAGCTGCCGCGAAAATTGATGAAGGAATCGGAGCCGCTCTGGTTTGAGAACCAGTTGACAATTGGGCAGCACGGCAAGAGCAAGAAACACTTGCTCGATGAGAACAAGTTTGTGAAGAAAAAATTCAAGACCCACCCAGCAACACAAGCCGAGATCGCGGATTGTGCAGTATCACTCAGTTTCGACCAGCTGGAACTGGTGACGTGCGGCCCCAAGATTATCAACTTCGGGAAACTGAGCGTGAACGGGCTTGGCCGAAAGTCGTTGAGCGTTCACAATACCCTGCCTCAAAACATCATGGTCTCGTTAAATTTTGCTGAGTCGGACCGAATTGAAGAGCTCTCGGCGAAAACTGCATTAAAATCTCAGGTGATTCCACCTCAGTCACTGGCGGGATTCGATTTAGTGTTCAGCTCAAGCAAAGAACAGTTTTTTCAGAAGTTCCTCACGCTCACGATCAACGGCATCCACACGAAACAGGTCACGATTGTCGCCGAGGTCGCTCCTATCGTTGTCGCACTCACCGCGACCGAGCTTCCGTTCGAATTTAGCACGACGGATACCAATTCGTCAATGGCAATGGAGGTTGTAGTGACGAATACCAGCGATTCAACGGCAGCGTTCCAGTGGAAACTGCTTCCTCCTGCGATCTCGAAAACGCGTCCGGATTCGTCGAAGAGTACCGGCACCACTGTGACCGTCTCGACCACCGATGGTACCTCGAGCAAGAACACAGACAAACCGTTATCCGTGAAACCAATCTTCGAGATCGTTCCATCCAGTGGGGCTTTGTCTGCCGCCGAATCCTTACGCTGCCAGGTTATCTACACTCCACCGAACTCCATCAGTGGATCCTCGCCTACTTATGCTGTGACGCCAGTATCCGGTGATGCTGGAGGTTCGTCGAGCCAGCAATGGCTATTGAGCAATTTCCAGTTCGATATCGTGGGAGGTCGCAAAGCTGCACTTGCTTGTAAGGCATTGTATACAGAGACCAAGTACCAGCTGAAGGACAAGAGGATCGATTTCGGGATGATAGCAGTTGGTGTGGAGAAAGAAAAACGTATTATGCTTTCGAATCCAGCAAACGCCGAGGAGGATGGCTTCTCCCAAAGGCTCGTCTTCTACGCATCAGTGGAGCCGGTGTCGGTCGCGAATGGTCTCGGGTTGTCAATCTCTCCGATGATTGGTAGTATCCTACCGCAAGACTCGTGCGAGATTACTCTTAAATTGTCGCCGCACAAGCCAATCAGCCTGGAGGGCAATGCAGCTTCATTAAATCTGCAGCTTCGCGGCGGGCGGTGCATCAAGATTCCGTTGCTCGCAAATATCGTCATTCCCGATGTCAAGATCACGCAGGCGACGCCATTTGACTTTGGCGAGGTTGTCATTGGTGTGAGTGTACCCCGAGAGGTGTCACTCGAGAACCGTTCCGACATTGCCGCGTCGCTCATCATGGACCTGTCGTCGTCGCTGTCGGACGAGTTCTCGATCTCGCTGCCTTCGAAATTGACCAAGAATATTGACGACGTGACTAGTGTTTTCATGCCACTCATGCCACCGGCAGTCACGTCGTCCTCGACGCTCGCTGGAGATAATAGTCCAGCGACAGAAACCATTCTGCGTGATGTTGATTCAGCTTGTCCGAAATGGCAGCTCTGTATCCCACCCAACAGGACTGTGTCGTTTCACTTGAACTTCACGCCTCGCGTGCCCGGCAAGCACGAAACAATACTTCCGATCCAGTTTGCAGGACTCTCCCATGCATCATCGGGATTTGCTCGACCAGAATCAATCATTCGCAAGGTGGCTGCGATGGCTATCGCCCCTCGTGTTTTGTTCTCGCCTGGCGCTTTAATCGACTTTGATCGGTGCGTGATTACGCGAGAAGGGATTCGTAAAGTACCGTACACCAAGACTCTCCACCTCACGAATAACGACCCGACAGGAAGTACGATCAAGTGGCAGATCGATATTTCAAAGCTGAAGGCACCGGCAGCTGCGTTGACACAATTGACGTCGAAGCGGGCAGCAACGTCAAACAACCAAACCCATATCGTGTTCCATATCGCCCCGGAGAAAGGAGAGCTTGGCCCAGGAGAAGATGTGAAGGTGCGAGTCAGTTTTTTGCCCATGGAAGCGACCGAATATATTGAAGAGGAAGTGCCTCTGCTTATCGACGACAGACTCTACGTCAACCTGGGCGTATCTGGCGTCGGCATTCACCCGCACCTCTCATTCAATGAGAACAAGATCGTGTTGCCGACTGTGCCGTTGGGAATCCCGTCAGTTTCGCGGTTTTTTATTCAGAGCACGGGATATGACCACCTCGAGCTGACGTATCGACTCCCTCTCGACGTCTCCAAGGCTCCGATCACGTTACATTTTCCAAGAGGAAAAATCGTGAGCATGGCATGCCCCATGATTCCGTGCGAAATTCGATTTTTGAGCAAAAAAAGTGTCGCGTTTAACGCGCGAATCGAGTTCTTCGACGCAGACGGCAATGTTTTTTATTTGCCGATTGCCGGTTGCACGGAGAACTGTCTTCTGACCAACTACGAATTCGTGAGCACGCACACTTCACTTGAACGAGACACTGCGATGGACTGTCCGGTCGAGTCAGTACCGCTCGAAAGCGGATGTCGGTCACTGTGTTTTTATACACACCCGACATACAAGTTCCCGGTCTATCTTTTAGCCAAGCAACAGGCTGAGTTGGAAGTAAACAAGTACAAGTTGCAGATCACAAAAGAGAAGACGCAAGAAGGGGCTAGCGGAGGTAGCGTTGCAACAAGCAGCGCTATTCAACATTCAACAACAAGCGGGTTCGTTGACGTTGATGCTAGCGCTTTTGCCTCCAACGGAGCATCTGAAGACAGTCAAAGACCTATTCAGCAACACCACAAGGCCGTTTATACGCTGCCCCCTGTGTTTGGTGAAAGGGAAGTTCAGTTCCTTCTCCAGTACCTCAACGCGAACTTCTTGAAGAATCCCATCGCCAAGTTCCCACAAGACTTTGCTGAGTCACTCGGAAAACCACTTTACGAATTTCTTGAGATGGTCTGCACCAAGAAACCACCCGCGAACGCGATTGTCGGAAGTGCAACAACTCAGGACAAGTCCAAACCTCTTAAATCAGCGGCGACGGCAAACACCGGAAGCAGCGGTCCGTCAAGGAAGGAACTTCTCGCTCAGTACACGTCACAGTACACAGAGCTTCTCAAGTTCCTCAAGTCGTACGGTGCCATGCTGCACGACATTCTACCCGAGCACCTTCTTTCCCAAGATCTTTATGTTCGAGCATGTGAAAACCCACGTGCGGACCCGGCGATCCTGTCGTCCGCCGCATTGCTTAATCTCAAGTTTCTTCAGCGACGCAATGCGCTTCAGAGCGAATGGGTGAATGTGAGCACGACAGCGTGGATGAAGGTTTTGTATCAGGTCATCAAGTGTTTCCTACTCTATCGAATCACCCAGAAGAGCTACCAGCAAATTCAGCAACTCGCACACGCCAGTCTTTCTAGTGTGGCACAGCCGCCACCGGCACCCGTGCAGCAGCCGTCAAAAGACAAATCGGCGACTTCCCTGTCGCAAACACAGATCGCACCACTCGTGACTCGTGCTTGCCAAGGAAGCAATGTGTACAGCGAGGCTGAAATGGTGCTGATCCAGTGGATTTGCGACCACGTTCGAAGCAAACTCACCGCGGCTTCGATGGGAGCTACGCCCACATTCTCACCAGAGTCGCGCTTGCTTGATTTGCAGCAAGATCTGCTCGATGGCAAGTTGCTGTTCCATGTGCTTGCATCCCACATTCCGACGTTGTCGTTCGATTCCAGTGACTACAGAGGGTTCCGATTATCGCCGACAGTACCGACAACTTCGGCGACCCAAATCCAGCAGAATGCGCCAGTGCTTCTCCACGCATTGCGCTGTTTTGGTGTTGACTTTGGCATCGACCAAAAACACTTCTTGGTTTCGATGAACGCCCGCGAGATTGTTGTGGTGCTGCTCCATGTGTACCAAATGCTGCCGCAGTTCATCCCAAAGGCAACGATCGAGTTCAAAGGTATTTTAGGCCAACGGATAGAGAAAACTATTGAGGTCAAGAACCCCAGCAATCGCGCAATCCAGTATCAGGTGTTCCTCGACGGAGGACAAGAGAGCGATTTTAGCATTGAATCGAACCAACTTGTCCTCGAGCCGGGCAAGATGGTCGGCTTTGTGGTGAGCTTTAAGCCGAGGTTTTCCAAAAAAGTGACCGCCAGACTTGTCTTTCAATCTGTGCGCGAGTCTTCTCTGAACACGTCGAGCGGCGCGACCATGGTGTTCTTACTGGCGTCAAACATTACAGCTCGGAAGCCAGCGCGTGCTATCCAGATAGAGGCAACTGTGTACGAGAAGAAGATGCATGAGATTGAGATCGAAAACCAATTCCCAGCGAATGGCAACTACAAATTGACGGTGATGCAAGTATTCCCGGCATCAACAGTCGACGGTACTACTGGTGTTGCTTCCGTCTCACCATCCCCCGTTGGCTCCGGCGGCCCAACGCCGAAGTCAAAGCCGCCGATCTCAGCAGTAACGAGAGAAACGCCTTTGTCGGGTTCGTTTGGCCAACTACCGCCTCTTGGTCGACGCAACTCGGTTAATTCGAAGCAACGGCCTGTCGATGAAATGAGTGCAGAACACGCGTGGTGTATTGCTGCCCAACAACCATTCTATCTGCCAGAATTTGGCACCGCCGTCATGGCTAGTACGGCAGCCTCTAGTTCAACCATTGGCGAGAGTGGCGGCGGCGGCGTTGGTGTCGTGGTTGCGATGCGCAGCCAGTCGTCGGCGACAATCAAATTGGAGTTCCTGCCATTGGCCCCCGGTAACTTCACGTGCCAGTTGCTGTTCCTCGACGAGAAGGTGGGCGAATTCATGTATGAGATCCATGCGACCGCTCATTTACCCCTGACAATCGAGACACTCGAGTTTCAGTGCGAGCTCAATCCCAGCCTATCTGGAGGTGGTGGGCGAGGTGGTGGCTCACATTTCTATCGTGAGTTGGTCATCCCATCCAAGAATCTGCAGCTCACAAAGGCACTCACAACATTTGTTGACCGCGCGAGCGGTTTGCTCAAGGCGAAGCTGAAAGAAGGGTTAAAGAAATGCGAGGAGGCTCACCATCACAGCTACATCGTGGAGTTCAACTCGCCATACTTCGCACCGGTGTTTCACGAAATCACAGTTAGTCATAACGTTGGTGGCTCTGTTGGGGGAGGACCGAAACTCCCGAAGCAGCCGTCCCTGCTCTCGTCTGATGGCCCAAACACGTCAAGAACCGAGGGAGGCGCGCAGGGCGAGTTGAACTTGACTTCGAAGCCAACAGAGAAGACGGGTAAGCATTTGGCACGACTGGGTACACCGAGGGGAGGCGGTGGAGCTGGAGCGATGCTAACGGCGGCTCCGAACTCGGTTCTCATTGACTTTCAACCCAAATCCGCTGGTGTGTACACATGTAAGCTGTTGCTCTGCTCCTCCAACACAGCGTGTGGAAGCTCTGACTGGCGTGTGTACGATCTCGTGGCCAAAGTGAAAGAACCGAGTGTGAAAACGCTGCTCGAGTTTGTGAGCCCAGCAAGGCACAGTATCGTTCAGGAGATCCCGCTCACAAATCCTTCGGATGCGGCATGGACGTTGAAGGCTGTGTTTGCTGCAAGCACGACTACGTCCGGATTTTCTGGTCCGTCCAGTATCCATGTGCCTTCGAAGAAGACCGTGAATTTCCCGCTGACGTTTGCACCTAAGTGGATACTACACGAAAAGACGTCATTGACGCTCGTGAATCCTTCGACGCAGCAACAGTTTGAGTTTGAGCTAAGCGGCTACGGTGAAGAACCGCTTGCGCAAGATCACGTCGTGCTGAACTGTCAAGCGCGCACTCGTATTGTTCATGAATTTGTTGTTGTGAGCTTCAAGAGCGATCCACCAGGTGCGCAGATCTTCAAGATCGAGAGCGACCTACGCGATGTCGTCGGTGCGTCTACCATTACCGTCCCCAAGGCAGGGGAGACAGCAAAGTACGCGCTGACGTTCAGTCCTATCGTGAGCGGCACGTATTTTGGGTCGATCACGTTTACCAATCTCGCGACGAATGAGTACATTTGGTACACGATCGAAGCGGCGGTAGCGCCGCCGGCACCGGAGTCGACTCTTGAGATGACGACCACTGTGCGCGGCGCGATTGGCGTTGAGATCTCGCTCGAAAATCCACTCGATCACGCCATCGTGTTCGCGATTGAGTTGCAGGGCCATGGGCTCATGGGTCCGCTGACATTCGAGCTTGAGGCCAAGCAGTCGGGCGTGTACGAACTCCTCTACTCGCCTCTCCATGTGATGGACGGTCCGGTAGCTGAAGACGGCGCGGTGCTGTTTTCCAACGAAGAAATTGGGCAATTCTGGTACGCGCTGAAACTCACGGCCGAAGCGGCGCCACCGACGCTGTTGGACGACATGTTGTGCGCCGTGGGCGACGTGTGCACGCAGCCCATTGTGCTGCAGAATCCAAGCGACATGGCGTTGTGGCTGCAGTACCGCGTCACCAACACGCGGAACTTCTCCATCAAGGGAGAAAAAACAAGTGACCGGAATAACGCGACAAGTCCATCCAGGAGTGCGAGTCAAAAGCCGTCGTCCGTAGTCCCGCTCCCGCCGTTCGGCGAGGCCAGTGTCGTGGTCGAGTACACGCCGTCGTCATTGTCCGACTTTGAAACTGCGAGCGTGGTTTTCTCAATGGCCGATGTGGTCAGCGACTGGGTATTCCACGTGCGCGGCAAGGGAAAGGCGCCGAGCGTGATGAAGCCGGTCCGTATCCAGTCGAACGTGGGGGAGGCCGCGTCGTCGCTCTTCACCTTTAAGAATCCGTTCGCGGACGCACTGCGCTTGGACGTTAAATTACTGGTGAATGGCATCGATGTCAAGACTGCTGCTGGGAATCCAAAAGCGAAGGCGGTGGGTACGCCGGCCCGGTTGCAAGCCGTGTTTGATATCCTGCTAAAAAAGGCGCGCGTGACGTTGGATGGGTTTGGCCACGTGCAGGTGCCGATTTCGTTTCTCCCGCAGTGCGTCAGCGAGGCCCACGCCGAGATCGTGGTCCAGGGGCTCGACGACTACGCCGAGCTCGAGTGGACGTATCCGCTCCACGGTGTGGCGCACGCGCCAATCCACCCCAAGCCGTTGGTGCTGGCCTGCCAGGCGCGCGAGTCGTTTGAGAAGGTGTTCCAGTGTGAATTGCTGGCTGCGCCACCGGATTTTGATATTGAGAACGAGACCATCACGGTGGAATGGGAAATCGACAGCGTCCAATTTGGCTCACTTGCGTCCACCGAGGCGATCCAGCGCTGCCTCACGGCCACGCCGATGGAAGTGAATCCAGAAACGCCGCGGGCATTGGCGTACCACATACAGTTTGAGCCGCTGCGACCGTACCGCGGGTCCGTCTTCCTCGTCCTCCACAAGCACTCGGGCGGCGTGTGGCGGTTTGAAGTTGTGCTGGACGTCGGTGACCCGCCTGTGGACGACGTCCTGACGATCGCCTCGACGCTGAACCAGACGTCGAGCCTAACGTTTTCGCTGCGGAACCAATTCCGGACATGCGCCGCTTTTACTGCTGCATTCTCGGCCGGCTCGTCCAGTGCGTTTACGGCGTACCCCGCCGAGGGCATCCTCCCACCGTTTGGCAGCGATGACGCCATCGCGTTTATCGTGTCGTTTACGCCGACTGGGTATGGCAAGATGCAGTCGGGCCAGCTGCTCATTCTTACCGAGGAGATGCAATGGACGTTCAACGTCAAAGGCACGTACCCAGACATTCAAGCAAGTCTGGGGAGCAAGAGCTTGAGTAGCAGTGCGTCCCGGAGTCGCCTCGGTATGGACTCGGTCAGCACAACAGCAGCGTCACCGGCGAATACATCCTCCTCTTCCAGTCGCAGCTCGGGCAAAAGCCATCGACGATAGGGAGCCTTGTTGATCGACAGCAGCCATGCACATAGAAAGGAAGTGGAGCGAAATTGCGGAGGGATGACGTGGTGGATTACGATTATCTACTCACTGTCGTATTTTCTTTTCGTTTGGTTGAGATGGTGGGCGGCGTGTCCTGGTTGCCTCTCGGATCTGTTGGCCCTTGCCAGAAACTATTGTTGGCGATATCAGATGGGTTCATGCGAAACCATCGTCCTTTTTTATGCTCTTCATGCAGTCCTCCGAGAGTCACTATGACGGGGAATTGCCGCTGGGGAATGATTCGTTGACTCTATCCAGCTTGGCGCTTCGACGATTCCAACTCAGTCTCGTCCAGTGAGCCTGCTGCTCGAGACCTCGTTCTATAATATACATCATGAAGTACGCAGCATTCATTCTCTGGATTCGATGTGATGGAAACGTCGTCGTCTGGCATAATTAGATATAGTAACGAGTCGAAATGGTTGTGCACTGGTGATCGCAGTGAGACAGCAGACAAACTCTCGACGTGTTGATACCATGGGCCTGCCAAGGTGCAGGTTCAGCACTACAATCAGTAATACTCTTCGTATTCCGGTCGCCCGTTTATCGCGCGCGTTCGGTAGTTGATTTCCTTCCGCTTGCTTGGGTTTGGACCGCTCTCTGACTCCGGGACAAGGCAGGCGTCGGGTACTAATGTAATATAGTACATTCGTACTACTATTCGGTCCCGGTCCAGTAGTACTACCTGTACGAGTAGTTCGTAGTAGTAATACAGGTTGTGTGGTGCTTAGTACTTTCACGATGAAA
>JAADVD010000505.1:0-19228 GCA_023334535.1 Pythium vanterpoolii
ACTCTTGATGGTCGCACCACCGCGACCGATAATGAGCCCGACGCGTTCGTTCGGGACGTGAAACTCCATGGTCTCACTGCCGTCGGGGTTCAAGCTGCCGCCATAGCGTCCGCCGCCACCACCAGCTCCACCTCCACCTCCCATACCTCCGCTGTTCGGACGTCCGTAGTTGTCGTCCAGCGTACCATTCAACTCGGCCACCCTAGAGACACATCAGCATCGTTAGTGTCTCCTGTATCAGAATTCAGAATGGATCCAATTTTTCATACTTGCGCAGCTGCATCTGCTTGAGCCGCATGGCTTCTTCGGGGTTGAACAGAATGTTCTCGACAGCGCTCTGCGCCTTTGCAATGGCTTCGTCTGAGTCGCCCGTGATCAATACATGGAGTTCTTCGTGTTCGTCCGGCTCGCCTGTAGGATCCTTTGACGACCCACGTCCACGAATGAGAATCTTGGCACCCGACTCATCTTCCATGCGCTTCTGATTCGACCCACGTGGACCAATAAGCAGACCTAGGGACATAGAGAAAAGAGGTGAGCGTGGGGATTTCTAGCATTCACAAATGAGAGAAAACGTACCCATAAAGTTAATGTCGGGGTATTTGTCGACAGGAATGTAAACCTTCTTGTTCTTCTTGATCGATCCTCCTGTGGCTAAAGTAAACGGTACACACACTACATTAGACACAGCCATACACAAGTGATTTGTTGGCTTTAACGCACCATCGTCCTGTAGAAAACCACCGACCACGGCCGTCACAATTGGTCAGTTTTTGATCGTCATACCTCATTCCCACAACGCCAAATGAAGCCTAATTTGAACGTACCTCCCAGCGGTTCTTTCGCTTTCCAAGTGCACCGTCCTGTGGGACCGCTGCTGCCGCTAAACGCGCGGCAATCGCTCGCGCACGAGCCACTGGATCCATTCTCGTCTGCTTAACTTCCGCGTGGTGGGGTTTCCTTTTGCTGATTGCACCACTCCCTCCAACGTGTGCAATTATTAACCAATCAGAGTTATCTATAGATGAATCAAACAAAGAAGACGTTTGATTGGATATAATAGACCACCATGGCGCCGACACGAGTTCGCCTAGGCCACCAACCACACCAACGCGACAATCAGAGGGACAAAAGAAGCCAACACTTAATAGGCCACAGCGTGAACATATCCATGTTTCTCTTGTCCTACGCATATAGAATGCAGGTTGCTCAGCGGTTGTCCACAGGATCTTCGCAATTCCCGCGTCGGGCTGGTGCAACCAAAATTACTGGACAGAGCCATGCGATACTTGATTGGTCGAGAAACCAACTTGGCAAAAGAATTTCAGCCAATAGAAAGTGGATTTGCGTGACACCTTCGAAAAATGGACGGAAGGGTTTGGCAACCTGAGTGATGGTCCCCGCGTTCCCACGAAAATCACGGCCCGTGAAAGCGTTGTGGAGGGACCTGACGACGTGACACGCGATTCGCGCCGCCTCGTGCGCTTCGTAATATCGCGCAAAAGCCGCTGTTTTCGCGCACGCAGATCGCACGACGTGAAAGAGGATCGTCTTCGCTACACAACTATGTCGTCCGCGTCGCGTGTGCCGTTGTTGGTCGGGAACAAGAACCGAAAGCCCTCGCGGTTGCCGATCGCACCACGTGCCCGCCCCAGCAATGGTAGGACATCATACACGACCCAGATTCATGATCACATGCGAATAGCTTATGTACTGGTTGTGTTCTAGTCGATCGCACTAAACGTTCAGTTGCCTCGGACGACGCGGCGAAGGAAACATCGGTATGAACCACAACCCGTTCGCGTCTGTTGTACATCGACGTAATGTACTGATAATCTCTTTTCATTAGGCCGATACTGATGCTACTGAACGGCATTCTCCCCCAGAACCAATGACGATGCCACCGGTGCTTGCCGTAACGACCCTCTCTCTCCCCGATGCACCACCAGCACCAGCACCAACGCCGTCGCGTACTGTGGGCGGCATTTCGCCCGGCCATTCGATCTCGGCGTCGCGTGCTGGTGGAATTGCCCGTACCCATACGATTTCTGCCGGCAGCGTGCGCTCACCGATGCTGGCGGCCAGCGGTGGTTTCATCGAACGGCTCGCCAAGATCACGTCCAAGTCGGTGATCCCGCTTTTCCGTCCGCAAGAGAATCGCACCCACGCGAGTCCCATTCTCGGTCCCCGTGCGACGCCCATTCCCGCGTCGCATGGTGCACAGACCGACGTGCACGATCCGAAACCAGTGCTCACGGTTTGTTGGTGATGGCTTGAAACGGTGATTTGTTTGTTGGCCATTAACTTGTGATTTCCTTTTTCTACAGCGGTTGACGCGAAAGCTCGATATCAAGCCGCACCAGTCGCCACGTCGGCTTGCGCTGAACCACCACGCGCGGACTGCTCCACCGGCGACGTCTCCACTGATGTTGTCGACGCCTGCGGCAGCAAGTGACGTGCCAGCTGCTCCATTGGAGCCAAAAGCGTCGACGGCTGTGCCACCAAAACGTGGCACAAAACGCCGCATGCCAGCGTCAACCCAGGCGAAACCAAAGAGCACTGCCACAAAGTCGGCCCGCCGCTCGGTACGTGTGTCCCCCCCTCTTATCCTTCCTGTGATCTCATGCTTAGTTTGTGTACGATAGCTTCGTCGTAAGGTAAAAAAAGACGACAGCTACAAGGACTCTTCCGACGCCCAGGACGATGCAGCGAAACTCGATGAGGATGAGGAATATGAGGAGAAGCTTCATGACGACGTTCATGAAGAGGACGATGCGAGTGACGGTTTGGAGCTGCCGGACGAAGCTACCGCGCCTGTGTACATGCCGGCTCGCGAGCGGGCGACACTGTGGGCCAAGAAAGTGTTGCGCGAACGAGAAGATGTGGACAATGGCACCGCAGTTCCCACAGCGCTCGTGAAGAAGGAGCGTCGGAAGCGCAGCAACTCGACGTCGTCGGTGCTGTCGGCGTCCACGAACGCGACGATCACGTCCCGCAAAAGCAAGGCCGATGAACTGGCCAAGAAAGAACCGTCGCAGATGACCATGGGCGAGTTGGCACTGTCGATCCCGAAAGGCCGCCGCATGCTTCGCCATGAACAGGAAGAGAATGCCGATTCGACGACGCACAACACGAATGCACTACATCGCCTTCGGTCGCTGTCCATGTCGTCGGAGACGCCGTCGGCGTTTGGCGGCTCGATTGTCACACCCCAGGTTGAGATCATTGATGGTAAAATGGTCATTCTCGAAGCCACGGTCAAGATTAACGAAAGTGTCCACGGCCATTCGCTCGACGAGTACACTGACGACTCGGCGCGGCGTCCACGCGGCGCCCGCTACTTGGCGGCCAACGCGACGCCCGGTCGGCGATGGAGCAAGGACGAAACCAAGGAATTCTACTATGTGAGTCCTCTATTTGGTGAGTGTGGTGGAGCGATTGTTTCTTACTGGTGTTGTGTTGTAGTGTCTTAGCCAGGTCGGGCCTAACTTTTCGATGATGGCGACGCTGTTTCCGACGCGAAAGCGAAAGGAACTCAAGAGCAAGTTCAAGTACGAAGAGAAGAACCATCCCGAGTTGATTGAGATTGCGCTCCGAGCGTCGGCGGCGCCGCTGGGTAGGTTCCACTCTGATGCGAATTCGCGTATTCGGAGTACTGACTGTAGCTTGTCCTTCGCTTACACAGACGCTGAGATGGTGGACGTGATCTCGCAGATGGCCGACAAGGAGACCCAGAAGCGAGAAGAGAAACGGCGCAAGCACGCCGAAGCCACGGGCGAAAGCATTCTGCATTCGCCTGCGACAGTGTCGTCGTCGGCCGTGCCCACGCCGCCACCAGACGAGGAGGAGGAAGACGTACACGACCAGGAACCGTTCAACGAGTTTTACCGCGAGCGCAAGAACTCGTTTGACTTTGCTGGGTAGGAATAGTACTACTCAAGTAGTAATACTGTCGGTCCGCTTTTGTTCGATAGTCCTGTATCTGAACCCAACCTTTGCCGCGGTCTCCAATAAACCACCATCGTTGGTGTAGCTACAATAGTGTGTTTATTGGTGGTGTTCTATCCTTCATGCTCACTCTTTTGTTGGCGGCGTTGCTGCGGTAGCGTCCGTGGAGGAAGCCTCATCGGCGGGCTCTATTCTCGACCGCAAAAATTGCTCGGCTTCGACGCGGCGATTTGGGTCGTTCATGACCTCCATGAACTGGCGCGTGTACCGCGCACGCGATAGGTACGCATTGCGACAGACAAACCTATAAATTAAACGTTCTAAAGTTAGTGGTGGACGTTTGTGAAATACTAAGGCGAAAACGAAAGCGTACCAAGAACCGGCAGCGACGACACCAAAGCTGAGCACGGCCCAGTCGCAGGCAGTACGCGCGCGCTTGGTCATGCGGTACCGTTGTGCGCCGACCAGCAGACCAGTGCTAATACCCCAGAGCATCCCCGAGCGGAAGCACGGCGGGTTCGACAGCACTTCATCCGGCGACACCTTGGCCATGGTCACGTTGATTTTGTGGAGGTCGCGGCAAGCGGATTGACATTAGCCATCCCAAGATAATGGGGTCCACACCACACACAATACACTGGAATTGGCTTGAAATTAGGAATTTTACATTCAGGAAACAAGGGCAGTTCTCAAGTTAGTGTTTATTTAGTTATATTCGGATCTTTGGACCGACTTCGGTCTTGATCATCACACAGAGAACGGCAGCCACGAAGATGACCAAGCTCTCGGGACTGCAGCTGCAGGTGCTGGCGCTATATCGATCGGCACTGCGCGTGGCCCGCAGCAAAGATGCGGCGCTCGCAATAGAAGCCGATGTGGCAGTCGGCCCGACGCGTGATGGCGCCAACTACCAGTTTGTGCGCGACAAGTTCCGCAGTGATGTACGATCATTCAACTGGCAATGGTGTCAGGATGATTTTTCACTGAGCTTGTACATCTGTGTAGGCAGCATCAGTGGGCCGTATGAACTTTGCCGTGATCGAGCATTTACTGCGCAAGGGACAGAAAGACCTCAAGCTGCTGGAGCAAATGAAGAGCGCTTCATTCACACACGTCCGCCGATAGAATAGGAGTATTCTCGCAATTATGCTTTCATGACCTAGTATTCTTCTTCGGCTGCTGCATTTGAACGGACCGCCGAGTCCTGACAGTCGCAGCAGCATCCGCCCACATCTAGGAAGCTCACAGCTGCTGTACCGTCCCCTCCCAACCCCACGAGGCACAGTAAGGCCGCTACAAACACTGCGATCGCAGCCATGGCCGCCACGAGGTCCGTGTACAAAAAGATCACGCCGCCCATATACGCGTCCGGTGTCATTGTCTGGTGCATCCGCTCGATTTCGTAGACGAGCCAGAAACCCACCAGCAACTGGGCAAAGAAGGAGACGACGAGATCCGCAGCCGACCAATGGGTATCAAACAGATCTGACACGTGGACGAGTAACGCCAGTGCACAGGCGATTGCAAACGCCAACAATTCAATGATAAAAGGCGGCACCAGCTGCAGGCCGTTGCGACTAGAGTTGCGCTCGAGGTCGTCGGCTAGAATGGGATGCCACGTGCACGCGAGTCCACGGCAGCCGTGCTCGTGCTTGCGCGTCCAGCCGACCATGCCAACCATTAGCGTCGTACAGACCCACGTGAAGACAACGTTGAAGAACACGGCGTGCGAGTCGAGGGAGAGATCTACGACAGCCAAACACAGTGTTTGGACCGTCGAGAAGAGCACGAGCACCGCCCAGTTGAGCGGGAAGATGGTACGTGTTGCGTAGAGTAATAGCAGTAGCAACAGTGCAGTCGTGTAGGCTGCTAGTAGGCCGAACGAGTTTTGGACAACATGAGTGTCGATCCAGTGTCTCGCTTCCGCACTGATGAATTCAATGACCGCCAGCGCGAAACTGATGACGAATAGCTGGAGTGCGATGATAGCAATTAACTTTCGCCGGAACGCCGCTTGGATCTCGAGTGGGAGATGTTGAATCAACCCGAGTGTCTCTGGATCGTAGGGCTCAAGAGGTACAGCTGGGGCGGCGACTTCGCGGAAGCCACGGCGTACAAACTGGGTGGAAGGCGCCACGGGCTCGTGTAAGGTTGCGTACTCGGTCGAGTTGGGACTCTTCATGGTGGTGACCAGGAGAGTTGGTGAATGAGGCACATGCATCGCAGCGAGACTTAATGGGATGGAGATCCACTGGGTACACTATCACATCTTTTGTGGTCCAACTGTAGCCAGCTCGTACCTGTTCAATATCGTCTCGTACCAAAAGAAGGTAAGTTGCCAAAGTGGATGCTAGCCATTTGGAGAGCATAAGGACCTTGTTTTGAAAGTTGAATAATGGAAAAATGAAATTTTCAGATAACCGGGCGGTTCGGATCTCGCGCAAAGCCGCGGTCCCCACAGCTTGACAAAGTTCAACTCTCCGCAGACCTGGAGTCTCCACATTCTGTGAGGCAGTTCCAAAGCGTTTTGGTAAATACACAGGTTCATCTATGTGGCTGTTGCTAATTGTTGTTCTCACAAATTTACGTTCATTGCTGATACCTCCATGACAGTCTAACAACCAGTGAATCCTCTCAGCCTTGTTGCTTGGAATTCCAGCATGAACACTTTCGGCGGGTCCGTTAAGGCATGTGCTGAGTTCGCGTTTCTTCCGGCGTCCATGCTCAAGACGAGAGGAGATTGTGACAGGCACGACTCACCTCCGTCATCCCCATGGAAGTGGCCAGCACAATGAATTGTGGATGATTGGCATAATTCAACGTTAGAAAAGGACTGTCAATTTGAGAGCACTTGGTTCTATGCTATACCCAGTGAATACCGATATGCTACTTTTCGCTGCGGAGTACAATTGGCCCGATGCTGTTTCCAATAGGACCTCTCAAAATCCATATAAATATGTCTCTAACATATCATTATCTCCGTCCCGTCGCTATCACACAATTTCACTCAATAAAAATAGTGTGACAGTGCTGGCAACAAACGAGGTGGCTTCTTTCTCTTGATCACAGTACCGTGCTTATGCTTTTCTAGAGGACACAATCGACCAGAACAGCATTGCCCACGATTTGTATCCAGCGTGTATTAATATGTAGAGGCGGCAACCGGCTTTGGAGCTTGGATCTGACCACACAATTCCCGTGGATCCGTTCAGCACGCCACTGTAAGAGAACAGGCCAGACACACCAAAGGAGTAGAAGAATGCAAAAGGCCATGCCGACATCGACAAGCGTTCCGGCCAACCCGGAGGGGCAGCGCCGCTGCGCTGCGATAGCCCTCAGGCCTCAATTTGGCTGGCCAGGTACACTCCTCTCCGCCTCCTCCTCCTCCTCTCCCTACTGCTCCTTCTCCATCCTCTTCCCTCCCCCTCCTCCTGCTACTGCTCCTTCTCCATCCTCACCTCCGACACCAAACGGACGCCGAGTCAGCGTCGCGGCGCCTCCGCAATTAGGGTTTCCCTAGCACGCCGTGCGTCGCGTCGCGACACCAGTCGACTCGGCAGAAACTGAAGTTTAAAACCTGATCCTACGACACCCCAACAGGCATGGATACAGACGCACGTGACTCCTTTTGACGGAGGTGAATGGTATAGTGTCTGTAGTTGTTTACAGGGCTTGTTCGTCGACTTTCAAGAGGTAGCCTACTGTTTGGTGAGTGGAATGTGTGATCGTACTTGCCTTTAGTGTATGGGCTTTTGTGCCTGCAACACGACGACATTACTCTTCACGGTCTTCTGTATCAAGCTTTAGCCACTCGTACAAGTATACATACGCTCCGTTCTGATTAGATGGTGGTCTATGTACTGCTGCCGTTTTGTCTCTTCTTGCTGTGGGGGTGTACAGTACACAGCCATGGCTTCTTCTCTCTTCCTCGTCGCTTTCTACTAGTATGACGCAAGTAGATCCCAACGCGACGACGTATATTATAGTACGTGAGGCCGAGGTGAGACCGTAACGTACCAGGTCGGCTGGTCACGTGTACCACCTGCATGCCGTTTTCCGTGGGCGAAGGGAGCACTAGCAAGAAGTCGTAAGGATGACCACAATACTATACAGACTGTAGTTCCAATTCTGCGTGCACGTCATTCACGGGCAGCGCACGCAGCGGCGTTTCGGAGAATCCACGAATGCCAATATGAGACTCGCACCAATGGCAGGAAATGGATAGTATTTACAGAGCGAAACGGTCGCATCACATACCGGACGCCGTGGTAGAGACACGTGAGGACAGGGACCGTGGCTACGTCGAGCGTATGCGCGTGCTGTGTTGGCGTGAGGATCGAGTCGATCGAGTGCACTTTGCACGGCCGAGTGGATGGATCGCAGACTGAGAGGAGGGGTGGCGACTGTTGTATACTAGTAGGAACATGAAAGGCCCCTCACGTTTTCTTGTCCGCGTCGCCGCGTACGTAGATAGCTGAGCAGTTGAAGCGCATGTCGAAGGGGATATGGAACGGACCGTCGTGCGCGTCGTTTACAGGCAGCACACGCGCTGGGAAGAACACCATCCTGATGCATTCAGGGAGGAATGCGAAAGTGACTGCTCGAGGAGAGACCAATGATTTTCGCAAAGATGGATAGTATTTACGAATTTAGCCACAATGAATCAGCTAGTCTTTCGAAAATGGCTCCTGCGAAGCGTCCATCAGAGCTGCGTCTTCTTGGGGGCATGGCCTTCTTCGCGGATCGATAGCGTCGTGCCGTCGAGGGCACAGACCGAGCCGTGGAGCAGTACGATTTGAAGCATCGACTTGGCTTTCGCTACGAACGAATACTGCGCAATGGTGTGGACCACGTTGTGCGAGGGCGACGGCTTGTGCGTCATCACATTGTCTGGCTTGAGGGCGGTGACGCCCATCGACAGTACGAAGAGCGCGGGACCTGTAGTGTGGACAATGCGAAGCGTAACCTCCATGTGCGAGTCACGGCAGAGATAGACGCCATCGCGCACGGGGTACACTAAGTCCCGGTCCGGACCGGGTAACCAATTGAGGAATTTCAGTGGGAACCCAGCGCCAACAAGTCGCAGCGTCACTGCGTGGCGCTCGACCGCCGAAAAGTCGGCGGGGATGCGTTCAATGTTGGCGTCAACCCGTGTGAAATCAAAGCCAAACGCGACTTCGTCCTCTACGGTCTCCAATGCCTCGGCGTCGGCGTCTGCCGCCGGCGTCGGCATCGTGGTGCGGACAACGATGCGTGTCGTCAGCTGTGCGTTGTTGCCGGGCGCGTTGTCTGGGAGTGTAAAGGCGACTTCGCGTCGGAACAACTCGGTGGTACCGGCGTGAAGTCCGCTCGCATCGTGGGCGAGACCGTGATAGAGACACGTGACGACGGCGGCGAGATCAAGCTTGCGCGGCTGTTGCGTCGGCGACGCGAGGATCTCTTGCAGCGAGCGAACCGTGCAGACCCTATGTACGAGTGCTTATGAGGTCAGTCAATAGTGGTGGAAAGATAGCCCCGCACGCAGAAAGAAAGACACGCACCAGGTCTGTTTGCCCGACTGGCGGCGCACGTAGATTGCGGCCGAGCTCTCGTCCATGTCGACGCGGATCAGGAACGGTCCGACTTGGGCATCCTTGAGAGGCAGTACACGCACAGGTAATAGCGGCATGGTTAGGAGGGGGGGAGACGAATGAGGGAGTGACGAGAAGCGAAGGATTCTCTCGGTCTGTTGACGAGCTCACTTCGTTTTCAATGGGTACTGCACCTCTCGTTTGCCCCGGTCTTTTGTAAATTACAAAATTGGGAATTGGGCAGTGCTGAGTTATTATCAATATCACTTGTTTCAGTATGTTACCCAACAGGCCTCGCCATGGTCTCACATTGAAGTTCCCGGATGAGATCGGATCCGCCGCGTGATAGGTTGGTTGGATTTCTTAAAGCGTCCATCACCTGCGTCGGCTTGGCGTCGATTCCCCAACTAAAGCATGAAAACCAAGTTGCACGAAGTGTTCGCGGCCGCGCCGCCGACGCCGCGTTTTCGCCTTGAATTCTACTTGCGGAATGTACTGATGCCGGTCACGCCCACCATGACCGCCCAGGCGAACCGCGGCACAGTGCGCGGCGCCGTCTTTTTTTCGAGTACAAAGACAACACACACGACGTCACGCTCGTGAAACGTGGTCGCTGTCATTTCTGGAGCGGTCGGGACCCATCGCAAGCGGCTGCGGACGAGTGCAGAGACGGTGGACGATCCCACTCCCACCACAAACAGCACGTGGCGGCGCTCAAGAGACTGACCGATCAGAATGCACAACTAGCTCCAGACAGCAGTCGGCGACGTCGCGAGTCTCGAAGCGTTCCACGCTCTAGAAATGGAGACACAGAAGAAAGAGCTTTCCAAATTGGAGACCAAATTGGGCGAGGTCCAAGACCGCGTCGACGGTGCCGGAGAGCAGCACGACGCTATGCTTCAGAATCTGATTGCAATCGAAAGCGCGGCGACCACCAAGTGTGCGACACTGTGAGAAGAACGCAATACCCAGGCCCGTGGGATTCTACAGGTCAGGCGAGAATTGGAAGAAGGGAGGACACGGCAATCGCTGGAGACGACGAGGCACGTGACAACCGAGAGGACAGGAGTGTGCGACAGACCGATAGTGGAAAGGGACGACGCTGACCGCGCACGAGAATTTGCGCAGCTGCAGCAGGAGCGTGGCCAGTACTGAGCCTGAGTCCAGCGGACAAAGACGACATACAAGGCGTTGGAACGCAAGCACTAACTACTGTGGGCGAACATGGAAACCATCACGCGGATCGGTGTGGAAGCAACGCGGCACGGCTGAAGCTGATATGCGACACAAGCTAGTAGATGAGTCTGGGTTGGGTTTCCCCCGTGCATACCGGTAAGCTGCCGCTGGCATTGAACGAGACCAGTGTGATCGACCGGACCACACATGAAGCTGGGGGGACCCATGCGGCTTGCAAGAGCTGAGACGATGGCGATGGGGCAGCTTCTGTGTCGTCTGCAAAGAGTCTCGAGAGTACGGCGATGATCAAACCGCTTTTGTTGTACACGCCGAGGCGCGAATGTGTTCAGAAGCCTTTGTGGGTCAAGGATACGTCCAGCCAATCGACAGATTGATGAGGCTCAGGAGCGTCCGGTTGATCGTGCAGAACGGGGTACTATTCTTTAGAAGCAAAATGTGTCATGCCGACGTGTCTTCGCCACTTACACGGTCATCCGACTACAGCGAAATCTTGAGAGCTCGAAACACTTTGCTTCCATCTTGGTTGACCTAGATCGGGTTGCGTTCGTGATCTCCACGCTGTGTAGATCACACTCGAAACAATTTGAAGAGACATGCGTGACACCATCACATAGATGGAGAATTTCATGGCATGCGTGTCGCAATCACGAGAGACATCGTCTGGGACTAACAAATACGAGCTGCATTATAAGAAGTACACACACGATCAGGAGCAACGATACCGCCCAATCGATAGTGTTGGTGGCCATAAATGTTTCTCGATTTCCAGGTTTCAGTCAATTTGAGGTCTCTGCTCACCACATCAATGCGGTTGCCTTAAGAGCATCGTTGTACGTCCAGTTTTTCTGACGGCTAACGCGCAAAGTGCCTACTTTCTCTCCCCACCGCGCGATCTGCCTCCACTGCTGCCCATGATCGCTGCTGTCAATTTTCGTGTGACGTGTGAATGTTCAGGTTCTTTAAATCAGTACCCTAAACATCTCGTCATTGGTTCAAAATAAGTTCTTTCGCTACGTTCATTGGCTATAAATAAAACTACTGAGCAGCTCCGTTTGGTTGGTTCCCTTGATCCGCCATCATCCGCGAAGCGTCAAACAACCAATTCGATACAGTCTTCCGACGCGACTGCAATGGCGACGATGGCGACGGTCACAACGACGACGACGACAACCACGGTCGTGAAGGCACAGGAGATTGCGCCAGCGGCCTACGCCGTGGGCACTGCCAGCGACGTGCGCAAAGAGGATGATCTCACCTACGACCTGGGCAACCTCGCGGCCTTTGATACGCATCCGTTTGCGTACGCCAACGAAAAAGAGCTGCTGCTCCATGCGCGCGACAATGTCCAGCTGCTGGTGAACCGCATCTTTGACCTGCCGCGCGAGATGTCAGACATGGGACCGCTCGCGAAACTGCCCGTGCCGGAGCTTGTGATCCCGCGCGAGAAGCCGCTGCCGAAACCAAAGGTCGAGACCAAGTGGGAGAAATTCGCCAAGGACAAGGGCATTGAGAAGAAGAAAAAGAGCCGCAAAGTGTTGGACGAAGCCACGGGCGAGTGGGGCCACGCATGGGGCTATAACCGCGCGAACGACGACCTCAAGGACTGGGCAGTTGAGGCCAAGCCCGGCGACATGGAAGACCCGTGGACCAAGCGCAAGCAAGAGAAGCGCGGCCGCGTGCAAAAGAACTTGCAGGCCCAGGCCAACAACGTCAAGCATGGCCGCGGTCGCCAGCCGACCGGCAACGCCGCGAAAATGCCGGCAGGTATCCCTGTCGAACTCATGAACACGGACGACACCAAGGCCAAGCAGCGCGGCAAAGCCGGGACCCTTAAGACGCTCGAAAAAGTGCAGTTTTCGACAGCGTCCATGGGCAAATTCGACAAGATGCGCAACGGCGAAATGGAGCGCAAGCAAAAGGGCAAGCGCAATACGTTCTTGCCGCTCACGGGCTCGGAGAACATTGAGAAAGAGCGGAGTATGAACGCGCTCAAGATGGTCTTGGGGCGCGAAGAGAATGCCGGCAAGAACAAAGGCAAAACCTACGACGACGAAGACGAAGAAGGCGGCCGCAAGGGCAAAAAGGTGCGTGCATCTAGAGTGCTTGGTGACAAATGGTGGATACATAAACTAATGGAGGGGTCGTGCATGATATAGCGTGCGTTCAAGCTGAAGCGTGTGACCAAGGGCCAAGCGAACGGCAAGACCGGTCAGAGCAAAAAGCCGCGACGCAAGTAGACGAGACGATGACGCCTCTGCGACGATAGAACACGTACAAACGTACACAGCGACTGCCACGCGATCGCTTCGTAATTTGCCACCAAATGTGAGTCATGTATTCTCTTTTGAAGTGTGTGTGAAGAGAACGGGAATTGTCATGACTTGGAATACGGAGTTAGCCGCAGCAGCTTCCGCAGCCCACTGTAAATAACAAACAGAACACGAGAGTTGATATACGAAAAAATGTGAGTTTGAGACGCATAACGTACTGGGTTGGTTGATGGTCTCTTGCTGGCGTACGCGGCCCATGGGGCGACGTGGTGCGTCGCCGCTTCCGCTGCCGATGCCACCGCCGTAGCTTTGTCCTCCGCCGCCGGTTCGGGACGCCGAGCCGTTGCGTCGGACCGTCGAGGGGTCCTATTCGTCCATACTTAATTAGGACTGGCACTGGAGACCAGAGGACCCAGAATGCGTACTGCAAAGAGCGAGGTCACACTGGCGATCATCAAGCGTTGCCGACAGAAACAAACAGTACACCAAAACACAAACGAGTCAGAACTTGCAATGGTCATCGTGAGACGAGTAGAACGAAACAAACGCGCTTACAACACGCCCAGAAAGTTCACGACGCCCCAGAACACGTCCGACACAACCGATACACGCCAGTGCGAGCGCTTGGCCACGACATCGCCGCCCGTAATGTACGCCATGCTTGGAGCTGTTGAGTTTTGGAGCCGTGGAGTTTCGAGGGTTCTTTATCGGTGTCTCTCTGCCGACTGAACACCACCAGGCTCAACCAAGCTATGCTAAGCTAATCTTCGCTTTTTGCGTCGCCTTTTGACTACTGGATAGTCAAATCGAGTCGGCCGATCTTGAAGAGTCGCCGTCCCAAATGAGATCTGGGCCATCGCCACTGTGTTGAGATCTAAAGACTCTACGATTGGGGGATTAGCAACAAGCAATGAAGACCCACGCCCAGCAGCTCTACCCACCCGAGCCTCCGCTCTCTTTCCCTCCAATCCCGCGCAGTGCGCTAGCTGAACAGCATTACCCGCCAGAGCCTCCGCTGTCGTTCCCTCCGCATGCCGAAGACCGAGGGCTGCGCGCCGACGCGCAAGCACTCAAAGTCCAAGATAACTCGAGACTGAGCGTGGGCCAAGCAAAGTTCGTGGATCCGTCGCAACTGTATATGACCGGCGGCCTGTTGCTGGTTGTTGTGGGTGTCTTGCTGTTCGCGGTCGCGCGTCGCAAGAAAGAAACAAATAAAAAAGACTCGGCCAACCGGAGCGTTGCGTTTGCAGACTCGTACGAACCATTCTTGGGCTGAAGGAAGTGACGGGAGCATGCTGGTGGTGCCTAACGGGAAATAATACTTTGGTGTCATGTTTATTCGTTCGAGTTCGTGCTGTCAAATCGCTTCACAATGAGCCTGAGCTGTCGCTGGAACAAATGCTGCAGTGATGGAACGATTTCCTCTGAAAGACTAGGACAGGAATCGACAACAGCCACGGCGGCAAGGACTGGGTACTCGCACGTACCGAGACCGAAACGGCTCTGCATCATGATTCGTGATTTTGTACGCACGGATGCGCTCGATGTGCTTCGACAAAGTTTCGACGTTCACTTCGATCACCTACCCGACGTAATAATCAATGGAACGGTGTCGATTGAATGGCGGATATGGTGCAGCAGGAGAGAGGACGATCCGACCAATATATATATATATATATATATATATATGTAATTGTATGCTACTCGCAAACAGGGATACGTGCGTGCTCGAATGCTTGCGCTCGTCCGATGAATCATACGGCAACAAGAGTAACAAGTATTGGTGAGGTTAGTCCACGACTTGTTCATCTTGAAGACCCATGCTGAACGTTTATCGACCGCTTTTTGAAAACAAACATCAGCGTTTCAACAGCCACCAGAGCCTCAGCGAGTCCGTAATGCTTGAGAAGTCGCTGGTCAACATGTGGACGCTCCTGCTGTCCAGAGGGCGTGCAGCGAATGATGACTGGCGGTACTCTATTCCGCCCGTACTATCCATATGACCACTCTTAGGCGAGATGCTCTCCGCCAGTCTGCCGTTAACGTGGCAGGTGTTTCGTGTTGCGATGGATTCAATGTGCCTCGTTCTGAACGTTTTCGCTCGTTTATGCACAAGAAGTCAACCATACTGGTGCTGTTGTAGAGCTGGCATTGCATTTTTATAGCGACGCATTGTCAGGTGGCAGCTCTTTCGCACTGAACCCCATTGCGGTCTGGTAATGAGACGACTGTACGTGCGTACTGTCTACGAAGGATTCATGCTCTCTTCTTTCTACTGAAATGCACCTTCCGATTCACTATAATAGCTCTGGGAGAGAGCGCTCATCAAACTCCGCAGGGCGAGAAGTTCAGAGAGCAGATAGGTTAACCGTCAGGGAGACTCACCTCGCTGATGGTCAAATGAGGGCGAACTGGAGCTCTCATTCTCCAAGTTTCTCTCGGACTACCACTTCACTCGCCTACCATGAAGATCGTGCAATTTGTGTTGGCGTTTACGTCAGCGGTGCTGGTCGCCGGCGATTCCAAACCGCTGTGTGGCGATGGCGTTGAGGATACGCCAAGGCTAACGCCATCGACGGGACCCACTCCAGAAGTTACAACGTCAGCTCCATTTACCCCAGTTCCATCGACGCCGGCGCCTACAACGCCTATGCCAACGACCTCGGCGCCAACGCCAGCACCGACGCCAGCACCGACATCAAAGCCTGGTGTGAAGCTCTATAATACCGCTACTGGCGCTTCGCGCACTGTCGAGGATATTGTGTACGGCAATTGCGTTACCTTCCAGCCGTGCTTGGGGGCAACCGCAAAAGAGATTCGTTGGAACAAAGGATTGGGGTCGTATCCGACGACGATCTCGTTCTTCACGGGTGTTCGGTGCACTGGGACCTCGCAGCGTTACATCGCCACGTACGAACAGTGGATCCCATCGCAGCAAGCCACAACGTACACGTCGTTCATTATGACCAACAGCGAAGCCGCTGTCGTGTCGTCCGACATCAAGAGCCACGCGTCGCTGTGCTAGGGTCTCCGATTTTCCCGTTCCACTTGACCAAACAACACGCACGAAGAGGCACAGAGGAGTTGGGTCGATGTAGTAGCTGCGCAATAACGATCTTGTCTCGCGACCAAGCTCAGGCACCACATGCATTTTCTTTTGTTGGAGACCACTGAGAGCCTTCCAAAATTGACGCACTTGCCTATCGCAAATTTATTTGTTTTGCGTCACGAAAAATAACCCATTCCAAAGTGAAATGCTCGGCGTGAATTCGTTTTCAGACCCCCAAAACAGCGCATTTGCCTAGTCTCGAATCAACCAGAAAGATGAATTTGGCTTGTGCTCCTCGTCATCCAGCGAACCGATCAGCGGCAGCGAAAGCGTCTTTTCATTCTGCTCGTACCATCCCTTACCGCGTCCCCCACTCTTGCTCGCCATGCTTCCCGAAGAAGGTTACTGTGGTGTGGCCCAATGGAGTTCTGTCAGGCTGCGTGTTGCATCACGAATTTGCTCAGACGACTTACTGTTCTGAGCAATGGTACGTTACTTAACCCCATGGAGAGGCTCTGACTGTGATCTTTCGTCTTGTGCTTTGTAAGTCAATGCACCCAAGGTTTGGGTACACTCTTGTCCCTGTTTCAAGTTGAACAGTTTACAGAGGTCAATGTCACTGTAGACGCGGCACCGATGAGTGACCGTCGTTTTTTTCATTTGGTCTCACATATACGGATTATTAGAGGTGGGTTGATTCTGGCTTGACATCACTCAATTCCTCATTTACGAATGTCCGCCGTCATGGTCAAGCGTTGCCTCATCGTGGACCTGCGGCCGTCGGCCGTAAGCCTCGCAGTTGCGAGCCATGACGCCGACAGCCATCTGATCACCGACTGTGCTGGCCGCGTCGTGCACGCGCTGGACGCGCCGCAGCTCTGGGGCGATGCCCATGCCCCTCTCACTGCGCGAACCCGGCAGCTCACGGCACTGTTTGAGCACCGCGAAGGATCTTTTGAATACCCTGCAGCTGTCGGAGCAGCAGTGACGCTGCTCCTCTCGGTTATCAAAACGTTTGCAGAGAGCCGTCTAGAACGGCAACTTCAAGATATCGCGGTTACGCTGCCGCAGTCGCTATCGATCGCGGCAACTGACCTCGTCCGGGTCTGTGCGGAACGAGCTGGGTTCCACGGCTACCGACGGATGTATGCGTCGTCTGCTGCGATGCTAGCGTACGGCCTTGACAAATGCGAACGAGACGAAGTGTATGCGGTGGTAGTCAACGTCACATCGACGCGCGTCGAGGCCGCGATCGTCAGCAGTGCAGACGAGATCTTGGAGCATGTTCGAACCAGCGACTGCCTCCATGATGACGGTGAGACAATTCGTGATTATGTACATCGCGCTATCGAGACGGTCCTCCATGAATCGCAGTTAATGCCCGATTGCATTGACCACCTTTTGTTTATGGGCGAGATCCCGTCCGACATGGCGGACGCAGTCGCACGCGATCTTCTGATCGAGTCCCTGCCTGTGGCGCAACTGCACAACGCGTTCTCGCCGGATCACGTGTCAGTATACGGTATGATGCAGTTTATGCAGCGCTTTATGGCCCCTGCACCGCCAATGGAGATTATCGGCTGCCTGTCCCCAGTCATCTTTACGATTGGAGTCGAGGGTACTGGAGGAGTGAGTGAGCCACTGCTTCCACGCAATACAATCCTCCCAACCACGAGGCGGTCGCGTGTCCAGAAATTTTGTGCTCAGGGAGATCAATCAGTCGAGCTGCGTTTCTGTGAAGGTGAGCGGGCGTTTTATGACGACAACATACCGCTCGGCACTGTCCGACTTGATGGACTCCGCGCTGGCTGGAACGACCTACAGGTCTGTGTGGATATGACCTGCGACTACATGGTCCAGATCGATGTGACAGCGATTCCAGCGGAGGCGACGACCAATAGAGACGCCGGCACACTGCACCAGACGCTCACCGTGGCGAGCGCTGTGAATACGATGCGCGGCGACGGGGTGATGGCGTATTTTGACGAATTGGAGCTCGTTCCGACGCGAGCTGAGGAAGTGACTCGGCGTCAGCGCGTGGACGCACGACTCTGTACTAATGCGTTGGTCGCTGCGGCGAGTGAGGCACTTGGTCGTGCCGTGCCGGTCGGAATCACTGGGGATCTACGGATGGAGCGACTACAGCTTACGGATAGTCGAGCGAGTGAATCGGAGGATCGAGTAGAGGCAGCGCCGCCTGTAGATCTGCTCAATCTGCTAAATTGTGGTGCTGAGCAAGACGACGCAAGGGAAGAAATGCTGCACAACGCAGCCCTCACGTTCGTGGGGGATCGTATTCAGTGGTTGGGAAGGTTTCAGTTCCATCGCTGTACTCACTGTGTCAAGTGGAACAGCGTCCTGTGACGCTCGAGCTGCAGTCTTTCACAACAGTAGAAACCCAGGTGCAGTAAGTATAAGTTGGAACCAGATTCTAGTCAATACCATTGGGGTTGTAGGGCGATGGCAGTTGATGGTTGTTGTGATAGTATTGGCAGTCTTCACGAGTGTATTTGCTTCCCATAAACGCCAACAGTTCTCACGTCAGTCAACCAAGACATATGCCCGACAAGCGAATCGCAAGACCTCGGCCACGTCCGCGTGGAGTCGTCGGCAATAGCAGAGGCTCAATGCTTTTATGAACCAATGCCATCGTATTTGACTTGATTGAAGTTTGAATGGGACGAGGTAGGCTAGAATTGACGGACATTGAATGGCATCAATCGATCCGTATTCCCACACCTTTCTGAGGACTCCGCGATATTCTCAGCCGCATGTATCCTCCGGATAGGTGGTCGTTGCATCGACACAGAAGCCCAGCCTTCGATTCGCCGTTTCCATCTAAACTCCGAGTCCAAGCCGACAAGACTTTATAATGCGGACTTTCCAGGGCGACGTGAGCTTTATGCTCCACGACAAACTCAGTCCCCACCGCTTCGAAGTGAGCTTGACGGACGAGAACAAAATCGTTATCTGGATTGAAGACCGTCAAACGAAAAAACAGTGGTACATCCATGTCAGCCCATTCACGCAGAGAATCAATTGACTCTCACTCATGTTCATTGTGGAGGCATGCGGATGCACTGGCCACGATAGATTTCGTCACGGAAGAGAACGCGATCCCGAAAGCCAAGAGCTGTGACTACGCGGAGGTACGTCCCCCTGGTCTTCGGTCGTTAACAAAGTCATTCTGTGAA
>JAADVD010000506.1:0-19206 GCA_023334535.1 Pythium vanterpoolii
CATTTTTTCGATTGTGATGTGGTTGGAGTGATAATAAATGGGCACAAAATGTGACTCACATTGGGTGCAGAGTCACCCAGCCTGGGTGAACTATCCTGTATCAGCTCGAAGTATCGCTCAATACAAAATGGCTCATCTCCCACGCGATGGGTGGAAACACAAGGCAATGGGGACTCCACATTGCCTTGTCCACAGTGGAGTCCTGTAACGGTACGGTCATGTAGGCAAGTATCGAGCCTGCACCCGATCGTCGTCGCTTTTGTTTGCACCAACGTAAGACCCAGGCTGGGCCGACTTTCTCCGCTGGCACATAAACTGCTGACCGAATTCTAGTAGACTTGAAATGTCAGGTACTTTTCCGTAAATAGTATCTATCAAGTTTCCTTTATTGTAATTTACGTTCAAGAAGTGTTTCTTAACATTTGAGTGTTGTGTTCACATCACAAATATTCGATTACTAGTTTATACAGTTTATATTCCAATTTGAGTCGATTTAGAGAGGGAATGTTATTTCAATGTGAGGGGCTCCTGGCTTCTTCGCGACCATCATGAACCGCCACTTCGCTCTGCCACAACCGACGAGCCAAATAAAATGGCCGACGCCTCTGCCGACACCGCCAACGCCACGCAGGCGAGCACCGCCCCGGTGAGCCACACCACACTACATGACACAGTAACCGTTAGCCAAGTCTCTTCTCTCTCGGAATTCGAAGCAACGGCGACCAACGATGCCACCCCAACTGGGGGCGGCGTGTCTGGTCACCGCCTCGCGCTCGACGGCCGCAGCTCAACGTTCTCGGGCCATCCGTCGGTCGCGATCTCGAGCGCAACGCTCTGGCGCAACAAAGCCGTAATCTGCGAGAGTGTGCGGTCATTTGAGGCCGCGCGCAAAGCGCAGATCGATGTCTTTCAGGAAAAAGACCGCGCCTACTGGCTTGCCTTTGAGAAAGAATTGCTCCGTGGACGCGACGAGAACGCGCGCGTCCAGCGCTTCTTTGCGTTGAAGATGCAAGCGGTGCGTGCTCTAGTAGATATTGCGTTTTGCGTGTGGGCTTGTGGTTAATGAGTGGTACGATCTCTAGGACCTCGCGTACGCCGAGTCGCTGCGCAAGATCCGACAAGTGCTCGAGCGACCGGCGGCCACGGTGGCAACCGGTGCACCAACCAGTACCGGCGCGTCGAGTGCCCCGGCAAGCGGCGGCGCCTCGGATCAGTACAGCGTTGTATCATCGTGTGTCAAGGCGTTGAACACACTGGGCGAAGTGCAGCAGCAGCTCTCGGAGAAAATCGTGCAATTTTCCAATGTCGTGAAACGCGACGTGGTCGCGCGACCGCTCGATGAAATGGCGACAACGTTTGACGACCGCACGACCACGATGCTGGCCGACGGCAATCGACTGGACGCATTGCTCCACGACGCCCAGCGTCGCGTGCTCGACGCGTTTTCAAATTACGACACGATCTACCGTGAGATGGAAGCCGAGCGGCACGCGAATGGGGAGCATACGAGTGACTCGTCGAAGCGTGACTTGTGGCTGGCCGAGATTGCGTACTGCATCAACGTCCATCGGCTCCAGCAGTGCCGCGTCGAGTATGTGAAAGGCATGTCGGCCCTGTTTCAGCAGTACAAAAACCTCGAGTTGTTGCGGGTCTCGGTCATCCAGACTGCGGTCGATACCTACACGCGCAAGCAGAAACTCATGTACGACGAACTCGGTGGTGCCATGTCGGAGCCCATGGCCGCGACGCAGGTTCGTATCGGATCTCTTTACTCGAATGTCTTCATGATATCGACTGATCGTTTTGACGCTATAGAGAATAGAACCCGAACGCGATGTCCTCAACAGCATTCGAAGAATACCCAAGAATGTACGTGCGATGGATCATTCAGCCTACCAACCACCATATCACTACTGAGAATGGTAATCGATTATAGTTTACAGCAGCGGCACTGTCGTCCGAAGGTACCGATCAAAAACTCTTTCGCTCGCTGCAGTCGCCGATTGCGAGTCCGCTCTTGGTCCGCTGTGGCTTTCTCAAGCATCAAGTGACCGGCTCGCTTTTTCGGTCTTGGAAAGACGTGCTGTGTGCGATCACGCAAGACCAGTTTCTACACCTTCTTGATCTTAAAGAGACCGCGAACCGGTCGATTGTGCAGTCGAGCGACGCCATGCTCGATGCGATTCTAACAAACGACCAGACCATGGATGTTGTCTGCACGAGCATTGCGTTGGCCAACTGCCGCATCAATATGATTGGCAAGAGCGCGATCCCGACGTTTGAAGTCACGGAATCGAGTCAGTCCACCGGTCTCTTGAGCAGTGTCTTCCGCATGGAGACCTCGCGCAAATTTACGTTTCAGTGCTCGAGCCAGACCGATTTGATCGATTGGGTTGTTGCTGCCAAGCGCTTTATTCCTCCAGGGGCGTCGTCCATCACTGCCACGGCACAGTGAGAGCGTGAGAGTTTTTCATAGAGTTGATCTTGCAAATACATCCCTTATACCCAGCCTACCGTCTTACAGGTGCGATTTTTCTCGCCGATGATCAGAGCTGCTACGAGCTTCCATTTTCCCCATGTTTATCTGACTACTGAACCCGCTTAAGTTAACTCGCGGCGTGATTGGTGGATTCCTCAAAATATATAGCCAATCATATCACATAGATAATCTTGATATGATTCGCTGAACCTCAGTACTCAGATCTGAGTCCATTCCCGTGATTGAATCGACTGGCTGGTGAGGGTTCGCCGTCTGTAATTGGGACCGGAACGTCCCATACTCCACACTCGTTGTTTTGCTCCACGGACGAATTTCTCTCTCTCACTATGTTCACTGGCGCCGCCAAGATTAAGAAGCCTGAGGGCCAAGTCGCCGACGAGTTCGAGCAGCAGGTTGCCCAGGAGCTCTTCAACCTCGAGGTCTCGGCCGCCGAGATCAAGAACGACCTCAAGGACCTCTACATCACGGCCGCCAAGCAAGTCGATGTGGCTTCGGGCCGCAAGGCCATTGTGATCTTTGTGCCGTACCGTCTCCACAAGTCGTTCACCAAGATCCAGGCGCGCCTTGTCCGCGAGCTTGAGAAGAAGTTCTCCGGCCGCCACGTGGTGATCATTGCCCAGCGCACGATCCTCGGCAAGGGCTACGCCCGCTCGCACAAGACCTCGGGCCCGCGCCCGCGCTCGCGCACGCTCACGGCCGTGCAGGAGTCGATCCTTGATGTACGTAGTGTGGCGCATGTGGAAAATTGTGGACGTGCGACGTTGGCCTCTGGAGATTAGCCACTCCATGCCGTGTACTGATGCTGTTTTTCTGATTCCCTTTTTAGGACCTTGTGTACCCGACCGAGATTGTCGGCAAGCGCACGCGCGTGCGTCTCGACGGCACCAAGCTCCTCAAGGTCTACTTGGACCCGAAGGACCAGGTCAACGTTGAAACCAAGCTCGACACGTTCGCCACCGTGTACAAGAAGCTCACCAACAAGGATGTTGTGTTTGAGTTTCCCGTGCAGCAGGAATAAGTGGTGCCTATCGAACTGACAAGAATGGTTGGGTAGCTGCTGTGAACTCCGTGAACAATACAAGAGAGCAAAACGCTTTTTACTGTACTCTGCCTGCCTTTGGTGTTTGTGTGCCACGGCCATCCTCGCTATTCAACTTCATCGAGCTACTAATTAGTCGTCTGTTCTTGGCGGTGGCTGTCGGTGGACATGCTTGCAGCCCGAGTAATATCAACTGTAGTTTCTCGTCGTTGAGATCTCGTGTATTATTACTCATCTCACATTGCTTCAATTATCTACTCTATCGTCCCGGCGTGTGAAGCCTTCCGCGCACTATTTACATGATGCCCCCACAGATCAATGTGGGGGCTGCTATCGCCCGTCGTCGTCTTCGGCCGTAAGTTCGCCAATCACCATATTCAGCGCATCAACGATGTTGCGATCCATCAATCCAGCCACAGCGACAGACAATGCCCTTGCAATCTACAGTACCAATTACACCAACGTAGTCAGCCCAAGCACCGCCAATAGCTGGAACGGTCTGGACGGTATTTACTGTATCATTGGTGGCACGGCCAAATGCGTGGCGCTGCTGGCCGCCCATCGCAGTTTCTTCGTGGATCATCGTGTCGATGGACCTTCTCGATCCATTCTTGCGTTTGCTCGCGCGTAGGATCTCGCGGGCGCTGCGGAATGCACCGCGCGTCGCCCCTCGAATCATCGTCTGTCAGTTATGAGCGTGTGTGGTGCAGTGTTCCTGGTGAGCTGCTCGATTTGCGAGCAGCTCAGGTCATAGTTTTAGCCAATAAAGTCCCAGTATTTCAAAACTTTAGGCAATTCGATTGGATAAAATTCATCGCTGTGTCCTCTCTTGAAGCCCACCCAATCATCACCCCACACTTTCACCCACAACATCACCACCAGACCACCACCACCTCAGACAGCCATGGGCCTTCTCGATGGACTTGTGGTCGGCCTTGCGCGTGGCAGCAAATTTGGCAAGTCGCACTCGCTGCGTCCGCTCACGTCCAAGCGCGCGAACCGCCGTTTCTACAAAGGTAACGGCTGTCGGAACGAAGGCGTGCACGGCAAGCGCGGCCGCTACGTCGTGGACTCGGACAAGCTGCTGACGCTCGAGGTGCCCGACCTCACGGGCTTCAAGGTTGGTGCTTCTCATCTAGCACTTGGCGTATATAGTATCGCGGTGTTTATTGAGTCTACTTGTCTTGGTCTGTCTGTAGCTCAAGCCGTACGTGTCGCCACTGACGCCGAGCCGTCCGCCGGCGTCGCAGTAAAGCAAAGCAAATCTGCTTGGATACCCCAGTCAATCCTCTCGCGACGAGGAGATGCTCCTCCTTGACGCTGTGAAGTTTTGTTTTACCGTGTACACATCCATGAACGAAAACGAAAACGAAAACGAAAATGAGAAACGAAAACACGAAGAATGAAAAATAGGTTTGAAAAACACTCTCCACACGAATGGAGTTCTCCTCAGTGTCGCGAGAGGAAGGAAGCAAGGTACTACCTCTACGAGATGACACACGGCGCACAGCCTTTTTTGCCGCCGCGCAGTTGCTCGCACTCTTGGTTGAGCATACTGAGCTCCATTGCTTGACGCTCTTTTTCTTTGACAAGCTTGGCATAGTCAGCTTTCATGCGCACCAACTCGTCGTTGACTTCTTCTCGCTTCTTAGCTTCGCTGTTGTACTTGAGATCCATCGACTCGCGCTCGATCTCGACGCTTTGCTTCGTCGAGCTCTCGTCTTTCAGCATAAACTCGAGCTGTTCAATGCGCTCTTTTTGGGCCTGGGACTCGGCTTCAAATTTGGCTTTCTCGGTCAGAATCTGCGACGACGTGGCCTGCATTTGTTCGATCTGTTCTTTATAGATTTGCTCGCGGCCGCCAATGCTGCCGAGCTCTTCTTTCACGCGCGAGACATCGTTCTGGAGCATGCGCATTTGTTTTTCATAGCCTTCTTCTTGACGACTCAGCAAAATCCGCATGGCTTCGGCGTATTTCGCTTCCGAAAACGTGAGCAGACACTCGAGCTTGGCACCGCCGCGGGCTTTAGCCAAGTACGCATCGCGGAATCGCGTCCACTCTTTGGCGAAGTGCTGCATGTCACTAAAGCCACCTTCGTCGTCGCTTGACAGGGTAGTCAATTTTGGCTGGATGATCTCACTATAGAGCACTTGCAGCAAGCGCTCGCACATTTCCGTCGAGAGCGCGGCATTCCGTGCAGTGATTTGCACTTTCTCTTCTTCCATCTTTTTTACCAAGTCGATTTCGAGCTTGGCCGTCATCTCGCCGATCGCATGGCTGCGATACTCTTGGACTGCCCGCACTTCGGCGTCTTTGAGAATCGCCAGCAAATCGTCCGTGTCGACCGGCAAATCTATGTCGCCCATGGATTTCTTGAACGCGTCAAACGCTGTGTTGACTGCCTTGCGGCACTCGCTCGCGGTCACGCCTTCCCACGCCGACGTGATTACCGGTACGCCGCCGCTGTTAATGGCATCGACATAGGCATGCAGCAAGCCAGCAAACATACTACCATTCAAGGGTTTGCCTTGAAGCGTCTTGGGCTTGAGCGAGTCGCCAAACACCAGATCCTTTACGTTCGAGAGCTGCTCCTGGAATTCCGGTCGCAGTTCGGTGATGGCCAATCGATCGACTTGTTGCAGCTGCGATTCGTCGTGGACGGGACGCACAAGCGTGACACAAGCCCGGTCGCGAAAGAAATCTTTCATCATGGCGCGAATGCGGTTGCGCTCCATGTTGGCGGGTGTGCGTGGCTGGTCGGCAAGCGCCCGCTCGAGGTAGTCGTTGCTCGAGATTGGATCACCGTCTTCGTCCACGAGCTCGAGCGTAAAGTCGCGGACGACCCACATGAACGAGGGGAAAAACTGGTGAAACTGCATCACGTCATCGTCGCCCGACGCACTGGGGCGACCCCCCGTACCACCGTTATCGGCATCGGCACTCACTTTGATATGCTTGGCCAAATTCGCGATAAACGACAACCCGCCAATGGCTTTTTCATCGACACTGCCTTGGCTGTTGTAGATAAGCTTGGAGCACAGTAGTGTCGCCAGCGAAAAAATACGCGCGTCATATTGCTGCGACGCCTCGAGGCCGCCGAGGCCTTCGGTGTCGAGCATGAGCACCCAGATCTCTTCACCATTGCTGAGCGTACGCTTGGCGGGGCTGCCCCAGAGCCAAATGCCGCGCGTGCAGCGCTCGATCGTTGGCCCCACGCGAAAGCCGCTCTGGCGGTCGAGGAGCCAGTTGAGCATGGACGATTTGCCGGTTCGGTAGAGCCCGGCCATGGCGACCACGGCGACTTTGCCGTCGATTTTCTTGAGGACATTGACTGCATCTTCGTTCACGACAAGCTGGTCTTCATTCTCGCTGAAGGTAATGAGCGGAATCGGCTCTTCGGGAAAGTCCCGCATCGCGACGTCGGTCGTGCTCGTGCTCATGCGAAGCGTCATTGCGGAGCAGTGGGGAATGGAGAGTGGAGAGACGGAGGTGGAAGAAGATGGAGGATATGGAGGGAGACAGGCGGAGACGGCGACAACAACGACTGTCGCGAATATGCGAGTCTCTACGATCTGTGCGAGTCTCGTTGCAAAAAAATATCAGGATGAAGCCAAGCCACCTATATCCAATTTGGAAGGTACGTGCCAGCCCGTACATCCCCCCTTTAATGACTACTGCCTCCTGTGTTTATGTATATTTAGTGTCACTATGAGTCCAGTCAGTTTCAGGATGGTAAGCCACCCGACAATTCAATTATCTTGGCCTATCCTATTTTAGAGGTAAATATGTTTTGGAAGGGTAATCTCATTTCATGTAGTCCACTCCAAATATGCATAACGTGGTCCACATTTGTTTACTGTGATATAACCATCATTCTGTATCCGAGCCGTGCTGGCCCTGTGCTGTTGTTGGCAGCGACGGCCGAGCCATCGAGCTTCATCATCATACAGCTTCCAGCTCAGCAATCCTCTCGTCGCCATGCATTTGCTGCGACGTGTGGGCGGCCTGCGCCGGACCGTCGCTCCGCTATACCGCATGGGTCCAGCCAGCACTAGCGGCCGGTGCTTTGCATCGCTCAATGATGTCAGCGACGCACGTACGATCAGCAGCCTGAGCCAGGCGATTGACCTGCCGCCGGCGCCGACGCCGAGTGAGATCGCCGCAACAATTGCAGCGGCCGAGGCAAGCGCACAAAAGGAGCTACTGGCCAAGAAAGTGCAGCACATGCCGATCCGTGCGGTCCATCTCGCACGCAAAATGGACATTGTCGGGCTCTTCCAGAAGCTCTACACCGACCGTTTCAAGGTCTCCCATTTCCTCCACAAGGACTCGATTGTCTTGCGGTTAAGCGGCGCGAACGATGCGACCAGTTTGATTACCGGTATTGTGCCGCCGCCGATCGTGCCGACCAGTGACAGCGTTGAGACGGCCCAGACCACTCTCAATCTCCCAGGCAATCTGACTTCGCGCCGGGCAAAAGACCGCTGGGTCGTGTATTTTGACTATGGCGCCGTGGTGTTTTTCAACTGCGACCAGACGCTTATATCGACGCTCACCAAGCACGCAACGCGCTTTTGTCAAGACGCCTTTGATATGCGCGGCCACGAAGAAGAGCTTCTGCTCATTGGAAATCCTGCGCTGGAAAAATGGAGCGATCTATCGGACAACAACATTAGTGTGCGCGAGATTGACCACACCAATATCCACGTCATTGCCGGTGTCCTGGCTCAGACCGTCGCGTTGGAATACTACGAGCGTCAGATCGAAGCCATTCTGAGTGAATTTGAAAAGCTTAATACCGCGGTCGAAAAGAAAGGCCCGCGCGGGGCACTCTTTGGCATTGGCGTGGGCGAGCAGCAGACCGAGCGCCAGCAGAACAAGCGGCTGTTTCAGATTGTAGCAACCAACAATACGCTGCTGATTGACCTGGTGAGCAAGCTCCGCGTGATCGACCGCAAGCGGCCGGGCGATGCGGCGTGGAGTTATACGCGGTACCACAACATGTGGGAGTCGCTGGTCGAAGACTTTGAACTGAACGAGCGCTTTAACAACCTTAACTTTAAGCTCGAGCTGATCCAGCACAACACCAAGGTAAGCAAGCATTTGTACTGTACGGACAGGGGTGGCTGCACGATCTGATGGTTGTCGTGTGGATGACCGTACCATAGTTTTTCCTCGAAGTGCTGGGCTCCCACAAGGGCGAGCGCATGGAGTGGTACATTATCATTCTGATTGCGGCCGAGCTACTCATCGGTGCCTGCGAGTTTGGCATGAAGCTTCGCGATGAACATTTGGAGAAACTCGCACACAAGGAAGCAGCGGCAGCAGCAGCACTCGCTGGTGCAGACGCGGCCACCGCATGATCAAGGTCACAGCGGATTCGGAGAAAAAATATACAGACAATGTCCAGATAGGCAGGCGCGTATTGATGTGTGTTCTAGGAAGCTAGCTACTTGCGGGTCGTCCACTGGGCATGCTCGTGCGGCGCCTTGCGATCCGTAAACTCGGCCGCCGATTTCTTGCCACCACTCGTGACATGGTTCCAGTAGGCGTTAAACGACACAAAGTCCTTGACCGTCATGTCGATCGGTTTCGTGCGCAGCATCGCCGCGAGTAAGCCACGCAGGCGCTCGATGTGGGTCGTTGTGAGCTGCTGCGACGTGCTCTTGGCAGTCGCCGACTTGGCACGCGTCGCTGGCCCGACGTCGTGGAGGTTGAGGTCTTTGGCGTGGAGGTGGGTCACGCGCACCGTGTGGTAGGCATACAAACACGTCCACATGAGGTGACTCCAGCCACTACCCGCACTGTGGTTTGGTCCATAAGTGGTAAACTCATAGCGGAATGACAGGAGGTGGAGCTGGAGGTCTAGTTTCTTCTGTCCGTTCTTGGTCAAGAGCTCAAATGGGAGCTGCTCCAGGATCGGTAAAAAGCGCAGCACCGTCTTGCCATTCGTGCGAGCACCTTCGGGGAACACAACCACCGGACCCGCGGCATGCAGAATCACATCCTCAAGTTTGCGTAGCGTTGCGCCCTGTTTTTGCTCCAGTGATGGCATCGCAAACCCACGGTAAATGGCTTCAATGAGGCCACACGCGTGGACCAGTCCTTTGGCCGCACCTTCTTCGGTCACAAAGCAAAACACCGGCGAGAACCGGCGCGCCAAGTAGAGGATCTCGAGAAAGCTCGTGTGGTTGCACACAATCACATCCTTTGCCGCGACACGCGTGCTTTTGGTGGAGGCCTTGGCGCCGGGCGTTGAGAGGCCGAGGCGGCGCGTATTCGCGGGCTCTTCCGAGACAAATACACCCAAGATCAGCAGTAATAGCGAACACAGCAGCCACTCGACCAGTCGCTTGAGGAAGCGACCAAGCAGCGGCACGAACCCCTATAGGAGCCATCAAATCAAGTCAGTATGGGGTAGCTATGTCGACAAATAAGATATAGACGTAAACGAACCAGTAATGAGACGATGATGTTAGCAACGACGAGTAGCACGCTGCCGACAAGCAGCAACGGCAGCCGCACGATGAGCAGCGGCGCACGCACCAACAGCTGCAATGCACGCACAGCGAGGCTGTCGTGGAGACGCTGTTTGTGCGGTACGAACGGGTTAATCCCCGTCGTGAGGTCGCTCCACCGACTGTACTTCTCCATCTTCCCCGAATCGATGGATCCAGGTCTGGATTCACGTCTGCGGTCGAGAGTTGACCGGCAAGTATTGTGACATCTACACCGCGAGAGTGACGTATATTGCGCTGTGTCACTGTATCGAGGGAATTAGGGATGCCACCCAAGTCAGTTCTTCGTTGCAGTGTTGCAACGTCACCAGGAGGTACACCAAACCACCATGGCCAAGCAGCGTCGGACGGCGCCGTCAGACGTCGTCAAGGCCGTGACCAACGGCAAGCAAAGTACTAACGACGCCGAGGTCAACGACGAAGCGTACCGCAAGCAGTTTGAGCCGGTTGCGCCGTGGAAACGCGAGAACATTCCCGATTACGGACCAGTGAAAGACCAAATCCAATTGACCATATTCGTCGTCATTGGCGTGGTCGCGACCATCGTTTACGAATGCACCGAGTGCGTACACTGGTCTTCTGGGGCGATACACTGCCCAGTCCTGCTATGGAGTTGTATTCACATTGTGTATTGTAGCTATTTTGACCAGGTCGCGCGTTGGCTTGCGTATGTTGCGATTTGGTTCCCGCTGTGGTTCCGCCTGCTCACGCGCGTGTCGCCACAACTCAGCGAAGAAGAACTCGACGCCCAAGAGCGACTTAAGTTTAAAGAAGAGCTCGAGCGCATCCAGAAAGAAGCAGAAATCGACGACTAATTGAACCACCGCTTCTTGCTTCTTGTGTATTTTTACGACACACGTGATAGAGGGAAACGCGAAGATTCTTGCTCACAAACTCCACCAACAGTGCCTTCTCGCGGTTCCTCTGACTAGTTGTCTAGACACATGCCTACCCTACTTGCGGAACCACCCAAAAAAGCCACCACCGGCGCCACTCTCGTCCTTGGCCGCCGCCGCCGCTTCGGCCGCCTTCTCTTCGTCCGTCTTCATGCGCTCGGAAATGTCGGGAAACTCGAGCTCGTTAAAGGCAATGTCAAACAGAATCGGCTTGCACGGGATCGCTTGGAAATCCGGTGGCAATCGCAAAATCTCGTAGAGGCCTTTGGCCGTGCCACCGTTGAATTCGTCCTGTCGCTCGAGCAGCGATTTGCGCCGAGGGGCCGCCTTGCCACTGTCTTGCAAATTGAGCTTTTCCAAGTTCTTGCGCATGGAGTCGGCCTGCTTGGACGAGTGCAAAAAGCTCTGGGCCGTCGTGCGGCTCTGCGCGCCCGTGAGCTCGACCCCGAGATCCTTGATGAACTCTTGCAGCACAATATCGGTCGCGGCCGGGTGGATACTCAACGTGTCCTCGGCTTCGACGAGAAACCCGGACGCGTACTGAAATAGTGAGATCGCTTCGGAAAACTTGCGCTGCTCGACGTAGGTTTGTGCGACGGTCGCCGCGCGAATGGCCTTGAACAGCGCTTGGTACGCCGTGTACTTGGCGACAATGAGCTTCTCGAATTCGCTGAGACCGGGGATCGAGAGGATATCACCGACGCACTGCACGAGCATATCGAGGACGTGGGTCAAGTCGCCCAACTGCCGCGTCTTGTCACTGCGGAGCTGCTTGTAAACGGCGACAAACCGCTCGATCTGACGCGTGAGCTTGACGTAGCGCACGTATTCTTCCAAACTCTGAAGCGACTCGATTTCCGAATGGACAAGCGCGACTCCGCTCTTAGACTGCTGCTGAAGCTTAGCAATTTCGGTTTTAATGAGCTGCAGCGTCGTGTCGTAGGCCCCCAAGAGCTCCACAAAGATCTGCTCGCGTTTCTTTTCGTCGGACGCACCAACTTTGTCCAACTTTGCCGTGATATCCTCGGGGCGCAAGAGCGCAAGCCCAATCTCTTGGGTCGACACCGCAATCTGCTTTTGCTTCCACGCAATGGTCGCGAGCGACGCGACTTTTTGCTTGCGCGCTTCGAGTAGCACAACGTCAATCTTGGACTGCAGCAAGGCATTGCTGGCACCGTCGCCGGTCGAGCTCAAGTCCAATGCACTCGCGGTCGAGCTACCCTTGAGCTTGCCTTGCAGCGAGAGGCGATGCTCGGAAAACCGAATGAACGGCTCGAGCTCGTCAACCGAGCTGCGAAACAGTTCCTTTTGCGACAAAGTTCCGACCTGCGAGAGGTCCGAATAGATGCGACGCGCAGTACCAAATTTCTCGAGCGCGCGTTCGTGCTCTTCACGATGGAATGCAAGGTTGCCAAACATATAGGCGGCGTACGCTTCGGCCTCGAGACTCGTGCGTCTACCCATCCATACCAATCAGTTAATCTATGCAATAGTTACGAGGAAGGACACCACCACGTACGGATCCGCTTTCTGCGCACAGAGCTCGGCAAGGCGCTGGCTCCACTCGGCGGCTTTGCGGAGACGCCCAGTCAAATGGAACTTGATGCGCGAATTCGCGTCGTCGCCGTGCTCCATTTTTTCCAAGTTGTCGTCTTCCTTGAGCTGCATTGCAAAGCTCCACGCGCGCTCGGCATTGTACAGCGGAATGTACAGCAAACTACATAAAATACGCAAGTCAGAATGCGTCGCCTTTGATGCATTGCATTGAAGCAAGTCCACACATACCGCACTTCGCTGGCAGTCTCGACGTCGACCTTCTTGTTGACAAACGCCTTGCCTTTGCCGTGCGTAAACTTGGTCGACTTGCGAATGCGACGCAAGCGGCGTGCGCAGTACTGGCGGTACCGCTGAAAGTCGCGGTGGCGCAGGCCGTTCTGGAGCTGCGCGGCCTTGACGGTCTCGAGAACTAGAATCACGGTTACACCACAACCACGAAGCGTTAGACGTCCGTTCCACCGTGAGCGTGTGTAAGAAAATCGTCTCCATCGACTCACTCGGCACGCTGAAGATTTCCGGTGCGTTGGCGTCCGCCATGACGACGTCGCCGCTGCTCTTGTCCTTGCCCATGGTCGCGCTGCGGATCTCTCGGGTTATCCCTTTGCCACACGGTCTGAGCTGACGGAAGGGAGCCGAGTGACCTCAAAATCAGGCTAAACTAGGACCAGATCGTCCTATTCTCGTGGTTTTGACTGTATTTTAGGTCTCATGCAATGTGGTACACATGATACGAGGTTGGGCTGATCTGGATTGGTCTCCATTTGAGCACCAACCAGGAGACATAAGACCATGCAAAACTGCTACTTCCCCGCGACGGCCGCGCCGCGTGATGGCGCCGCTGCTCTCGACGAGAAAAACCTCGTGGACAAAGCGCTGCGTCTGGACCGTCTGCGCGTGACGCCAGACGACCTGCGGCCGACATTCATGAAGCTCGGCGTCGTGAGCGGCGCCTCGGGCTCGGCGTACGTCGAGCTCCATCGCACGCGTGTGCTGTGCTCGGTCTATGGACCGCGCAACGACACGCGCAGCAACCGCGAGTTCAATGAAGAAGGCCAGCTTGTGTGCGACTTCAAGTTTGCGCCGTTTGCCGATGCGGACGCGCGCCGCGAGCGCGGGCAGGACGACGACGAGCTTGAGTTTTCGTCCATCCTCGTGCAGGCATTGTCGCCGGCCGTGATCCTCTCCAAGCTGCCCAAGTGCGTCGTGTCAATATATGTGGTGGTACTAGAGAGTGACGGTGGTGAGCTCGCTGCCGCGATCAACTGCGCGTCGCTCGCACTGGTCGATGCCGCTGTCGAAATGTACGACATTGTCACGGCCGCGAGCGTTGGCGTCTTGAACGACCACGTTATATTGGACCCGTCGCGCGACGAAGAGCGACTTGGGCAAGGCAAAGTGCTGCTAGCGTTCATGCCGTCGGTCGGACGCATGACGCACATGCTGCAGTCGGGCTCGCTTCAGCACGAGCAGCTCCAAGAAGCGTCGGATCTGTGTATCGACGCCTGCAATGGTATTGTCAAGAGCATGCTCACGGCTGCGATCGCACAAGCGATCACAAACCCTTAGAGGCTATGCATCAAAAACATACAAGGTATTCTCACATGTGATGTTCTATGAAATGGATATTTTCTGTAAAACAGGGAGAGCAGCAAAATGTATACAGGAGGGTCGACGCCGTAGCGGCGTGAGCCTTGTCGGTTATGTGGGGTGTCACAGAACATGAGCGAATCCTATGCCACGGCCTGCTTGCGGTTCTGGAGCAGGTTCTTCATAAAGAACTCGCCTGCCTTGTAGCTCGAACGCACCATGGGTCCACTCGCCACGTACAAAAACCCCATTTGCTCGGCGACTTTTTGCCACTCGGCAAACGCTTCGGGCGTCACGTATTCTTTGACCGGCATGTGCTTGGTGCTCGGACGCAAGTACTGGCCAAACGTCACGACATCGACGCCCGAGTTACGCAAGTCCTTGAGCGTCTGAAGAATGTCGTCGTTGCGTTCGCCGACGCCCAGCATGAGCGAGGTCTTTGTGACCATGGTCGGGACACTGGCTTTGGCCTGCTCCAAGACAAACAGCGACTGCTTGTAGTTAGCGCGGTAGTCGCGCACGCGGCGCTGGAGACGCTCGACGGTCTCGACATTATGGGCAAACACATCAAGACCCGACTTGGCGACCTTGTCAATGAGCATCTTGTCGCCCGAGAAATCCGGCGTGAGGCACTCGATCATAATCTCGGGCAGCTTGGCACGCAACAGACGCACGGTCTTGGCAAAGTGGTCGGCGCCAAAGTCGGGGTAGTCGTCGCGATCGACACTCGTGAAGACGATATAGTCGAGCCCCCACTGGGCAATCGCAGTCGCGACCTTGTTGGGCTCTTCGGGGTCCAGCAGCGCCGGTTTTTTGCTGGTCTTGATCGCACAAAAGCTGCATCCACGCGTGCACGTGTCGCCCATGAGCATGATCGTGGCGGTCGCAATGCCGTCTTTGCCGCCGCCCCAGCACTCGCCAATGTTGGGGCACTTGGCTTCTTCGCACACCGTCGCCAGCCCAAGGCCACGCACGGTCTCTTTCAGACGCTCGTAGTTGGGGCCTTGCGTAGGCTGAGCTTTAAGCCAGCTCGGCTTGCGGTTCGATGCGTTCGGCTTGCGCGACGGCTTGAGCGACGCGTCCGCAGACGCATCCTCGAGGCCAAAGTCTTTGAGCGACAGCGCGAGATCGGTAAACGCCGGACCCGTCTGCGCCTCAGTCACGAGGCGATCGCGCAGTGCGGCGAGCCGCGATCCACGCTCCGTTTTTGTGACTTTCACCTGCGGCGCCGCAGCCACAGAGCTGCTGAGCGCGCGTGCTGCCGTCGGCGCATAGGTCGTGCACCGGCAAATTGAGCGCTGGAACATGGTCGTCGCTTTTCACGCTTCCACTCGAGAGGACGAATGCGGACGAAGCAGTCAAAGGCGATGCACCACAAACCGATTACTAAACCTGGTTAGTTTAGGTTTGATTATTTTGATTGGCTGTAATACCATGTTCATGTCAGATGGCATGATTTGGACCAATCATATTTAACTTACATCACGTAGTGAATTTATATTGGTTGAAAATCATGCGGATGGACCACCCAAATCGCCATCCAGAGAAAAGGCGGTACTAAGCTAGCCTAAAATTCGCAACTATTTAGAAGTGCGAAACATCGCGGCCAACGACCATGGCCTTGAACCAGTCGATCGGCACTTGCATGCGCAGACGCCAGCTGCCAAGCTTAGTCAAATAGGCACTGCGCCACAGAAACCATGCACGCCAGCCGTGGAGCTTCGCGAGCGCAGTCTTGTCGTCCCGCGGCTTCTTGATTTCAAACAGTGCTTCGTACGAGCCGAGGTACGCCATCATCCCTTTGCTCTTGAAACGGAACGGCAGAGCCGGCTCCGACTGTTTGCCTCGAAAGATCTCGGCCAAATAAGTAGCTTGCGTCGATGCTTTTTGAGCCGTCGCCGGCAGCGGGTGGTGGTCAATTTCGGCGCAGTCGCCGATCGAAAACACATTCGACCGCAGCGGCATACCAAACGGTGCCGTGGCTTCGACCTCGGGCACGCCGCGCACTTGGCAGTATTCGTTAGTGAGGATATTGCCGCGCTTGCTCTTTTCAAACGGCAGCGATTTCGTGAGCTCGTTCGGTCCGACGCCCGCGGTCCATACGACCATACCGCACGGAATAGTCTCGCCATCGTTCAACGTCACACTGTCTTTCGCGACCGCTGCGCAATTCTTCTTGACAATCTTCATGTTCTTGCGCGACGTGATTTTCTTGAGTGCAAACTGCCGCAAGTAAATGTCAAAGCCCGTGAGAATGTCGCCGGAATCCACGAGCGTGACGCAGAGGTACTTGGAGGTCTGCGGATAAATGCGCACAAGGTCTTGCTGCAAAAAGTCGTGGAGCTCGGCGCAGAATTCAATGCCCGTGGGGCCTCCGCCAACCACAACAAAGTGCAACAATTGGCGTTTCTCGGCCGAGGTCACGCCGGGCTGAGTCGCGAGCTCGAAGTTCTCGAGAATGCGATTGCGAATCGCGCGGGCGTGTGCAACTTCTTTGAGGAAAAATGCGTGTTCCTCGACGCCCGGCAACCCAAACGTCATGGGTTTTGCGCCACACGCTAGCACTAACGTGTCATACTTGATTTTGTACTCGCGCGCATTGATCTCGCTTTTGACGAGGACTTGTTTGTTCTCGGCGTCGATGGCATTGACCGATGCCACGTGAAAATCATTCTCGTGCCGGAAGAGACTGTCGCGCAGCGGCTCAATGATCGAACGAAACTCAAGCGTGCCGACGGTTGTACTCGCAAGCAGCGGCGTGTACAGAAAGTGCTGCATGAATATGAACACAACCAGATCACTAGTATCAGTACAACGAGGTTTTTCCTTCACTCGACACCGCGATACGTACGTTGCGCTTGGAGATGACGACCACGTCCAACGGTTTGCCGACTACCGCTTCAATGTCTTTGCGATGCTTCTTGCATTGCAAGAGCAAATCGTACCCGGCCCAGCCTGTGCCAACGATAACAACCTGGTAGTTGCTCGAGTGGTCGACCGACTCGTCTTCAGTCTGTGCAGCTGTCGCGGCGATCTTTTCCAGGGCAGTGTCGTGCGTGACGGGCGCCGCAGTGCTTGTGGTCGAGAGTGCACGCAGATGCGTTCGCGCCTCGCTGGCTTTGATGAACGTGCCGCGCAGACGGAGACCGTGGCGGAGCATTTTTATCTGGAGAGTGTGAGTGTGAGTGTGGACGTGGTAGCGCGCGTTCTGTTGTGTGGATTGTGAGGAGCAGACGATCGAGTGTACTGTAGATCTTGATGAGCTTTTCGTGTGGGAGGTCGAAGTGTCGGGGCCATCACTCTGCTGTGTTTGACAGTTTGTCCGTAATCGTTCGATGATGACCCTACCGTGTATTGGTTTCGCGTTTGATTGTCTATGGCTTCCCGGTTTACAATCCACCTTCTTTTAGAATTGAAAGATTAGTCTCGGACACAATACGACTTTTTCGTAATCTGTGTTTTGTCTCACGTAAGTGTTTCTTACAGAGCCAGAATGTCCCAATCCTGTTTTCGCGCCATGTCACACACGTGACCAACCAGAACTTTTTGCTGCTTGGATTGGACGAAGTTCCGAGTGCTTGTGCATTAGAGAGAGCTATGTAACTACGCTACCTTCCACGGCGACGGCAAACAGCTACGTTCATTCCACCAAGCTTGCTGTCCTCCGTTTCCACGCTCTGGAAACGACTGGAGCCGATCAAACACCATACTTCCTATTAGTATCCACCAAACGTAGCCGCGATTACCGATCATTTTCTCCAACTCGTTCACGCGTGTCTAAGTATGCTCTCAGTCAGTCGGGAATGTTGGGGTCGTTGGCGATCTTTTGAGCTGTAGCCGAAAGCACATGATGCAAAAAAAGCAAATTGTCAAACTGTACCGATCAGAATCATGTTCGCTGCGAATCGCTCTTGTTGGGCTACTTCCTCTTGTCACCGCCAACTTGGTCGATACACGCGCGTTGATTTCTCCGCCCTGGGCAGTCGTTGCTTGCGATACGCAGCCGAGTATCGTTCGGGAAATGTTGGTCTACGTCTTGCTGGTGTTGGCAGCGCAACAATGGCGTCGGGCATCAGTCCATCCACACGCACAAGCAGAGACTGCCACTTGGTAAGCGCGTGGTCAAGTCGCTGTCGCTCCACGCGTGCTCTCCATTGTTCGAGGAGTCTCTGGATGTGACGAACAGCATCTGCTCGGCGACAAGCGCGAAGATTCTGGCGCCAGCGACACTGCGTGATGCAGTTATCAACCAGTCCATCGACAATCCCCGACGCCATCGCGTGGACACGCTGACGATCGGATTTGACAGTAATCCAGCACCTCTGCCACGCAGCAAAGTGCTTGCGGATAGCCAACGCCATGCCGCGTCGCCACGCGTTGCAACGCGCTCGCCGATACCAACTCTTCCACACTACCCAGCCCTCCACGAGCCGCTCGCGGTCATTGCGGGACGAGATTCGCTGAATTGTGCGATCCCATTTCCGCGTCCACAGTACACATTGCCACGCAGCCGCTTCTTCACCCAGCCGTTCCGTACGCACAAGCTGTCGCCACTTGGACCATGCTAGTCGAACCTGCTGCTGCTGCCGCCGTTGCACCATGCGCAAGCCAAGTCGAACAAACGATCGAGTCGTTTGCTGCCAATGAATGAGCGCTTTTTTAACGCGGCGCCAATGCGACTGCAACACTAGTTTCCGCAACAAATAGTGTCGATGGTGGACCACCAGCCGCCTCCATTCGGTTTGAGCAGATAAAATGTGGACGCGCCGACGCCACCGGTCCAGCGCCAACTGCAAACGCCGACGCACAAGTCGAACCCACAGCGAGAGCGAGCTGGCACATACGAGCCGTGCGTGCTGGTGATAATCCATGCCAAGGAGTCGCAAAAAATAGTTACACGAAAAATAATGCTATGTTTGTAATATAATGGGAAAATAAAAATTATGCCCCTACTGTCCGCGACAGTGGTATACAGTCCGCGCCAATGAAATAGGGAATTTCACCTTTTGCCTCGAATTTTAATTTTCACTTCTTGTTTCTTCAATCCGAAAATTGTGCCAGAACACGTATTTCAAAAGACGTCATTCTGCGTGTTTATTTGTTCCAAA
>JAADVD010000507.1:0-19141 GCA_023334535.1 Pythium vanterpoolii
AGCTCCCAGAGCTCAACGCGCTCATCCGCCATCTTAACTTAGACGATCCGCTTGACGCGCGTGTCTACGTTGAGATCGAGGATTTCCGGTCGGCCCATCTCTCGACCGATGAGGATGACGAAACACCAGCTCCTGACGAAGAAGACGCCGACGAAGCTGACGAGGAGGTGCCATTCTCGCATCGTCAGGCTCTCCTCGCGTGCCAGCAGCTCTCTGTTTACGCGTTCTCGCAGGAGAAACCGTCCTCCCAGATCTCGGATCTGCTTGCGCACGCAAGCGAGATGATACTGCTGGGAATGCAACAGTCAAAAATCACGGCCTTCTTCGACTCTGCTTAGTGTAGATAAAAATTGAAAAGCCCCTTCACCCCTATGTTCACAAGCTCGGATTCGCTGGGATACCATGCCAGCCTTACATAAGTGACCATCCTACTGTTGTGCACCAGTGGGGGAGGCAACCTCGTGACTCAATATGCTTGCCATTGTCGATGCGTCTATAAATGACTACATTGGTCCCCAGTTCGAAAACTGACACGGTCAGAGATTCTATACCCTCTTTTGTAGTTTGTCTGTTTATTTGTACCTTGTTTGCTAAATGTGCTCTTTGATCGTGTGTCCTGTAAGAGAATTGCCCAGATCTGTATCCCGAAGTGTCTCTTATGAAGGGCAGTGACTGTACCACAAAAAGAAACACGATGGTCACGCTCTTCTGCGCGGTGGTTGGCGTCGGGAGCGTCTTCCCTGTGGATATCGACATCAGGCAGACTGTCGGACATCTGAAGAAGAAGATCAAGGAGGAGGATCTCGACTTGTTTTCGTTCGGTGCTGCGCGGCTGAAGCTGTATCTCGCGCGGGAGAGCGACACGTGGCTGAACTCCAGACACGATGCTTCCCGAGTGTTCAAGAAGGGGGAGATTCCGGATCGAATTAAGAGCCTCATGACAGAGGAGTTGCTACTGGACGAGGCGTGGGACCTCAACGACGATGCATACTTCGGCAACAACCTCGAGCGAGTGAAAGGAGACATCCATGTGCTGGTGGAGTTGCCAGAGGATAATGATTTCATTGGAGTTCTCCACAACAAAAGTGAGTTAGCGTTGTTGCAAGCTCGGTGCACTGATACAGTACTCTGAAACACTTATGATGGTATTCATTGATCCAGGAAGCGCCGAAGAAATGGGTGAATAGTCGAAACACGGGTCAGCAAAGTCCTGGCTGAAAGAGATGAGAAAAATTCTGCGTATTCGTTTCAGATCTGAATACCGAGGTGGAAGAACGACTTGTCAAGAAGATGCGCTTGGTCGAAAATGTTCCTGATACCGTCGAACCACCCGATACTTCCATCCCGGGTTATTCGTGAATCCCGGAAGTACCGGAGAACGGGCTGAGGCAGAGAACGGGCCGAGGAGAGAACTGGGTATTGGGCGTACTTGCGTGAACATCTTGCGACACTGATGGATCGAGGGGATTTCGTACTCGATGATATAGCAGGCGATAAGTCAGTTCTGAGCATTGTGGACCCAAGACTTCCATTCCGAATGAACGGTACTGCGGATGTACTGCTCATCAATCGAGGAGATTCGCTTGTAACACTGGCTGGGGTCAGCGTGGTGATCGGACTCAAGAAGAAAGTCGAGAAAAGTCATGTGCCTCAAGCGGTTGGTCTACTCGTGAGCTGTAGCATGAAGGCTCCTCTCAACTGTCGCCCACTGAGTTTGTTGACTGATTTTAACGACCAATGCCATTTCGCGTGGTTCAGTGACAAGCACGAGTGGACCCACTTTACGTTGAATTACCCGAAGAATGCGTTCAAGTTTTTTTAAACCTTTGTATCAGAAGGACCAAGGTCGACCCCGTTTCGCCTCCCATTTCTTCCTCAACCGGTCAAGAACCTCAAGGTTGACGATTTGTTGCCCATGCCGGTTGACACAAGAGCCGAGGAGATGATGGAGAGATACGAGTTAATGGCTGATGTGGTGGAACCGGAGTTCCTCATGGCGAGGCGCATGGAGTATGGACAGCACTTGGTGCAGTCGATGCCCATGTATGCTCACATGTATGCGTAGAACTTATTTCTCAGTACTATATTCACAGACGAAGAAAAACACGCGATTGCATTGGGATTATGGCCGAATCATGAAAGTGTTCCCCTATCCATTTTGTCCGATGCTAGAATTGAACACGATAGTAGTTCTGAGCATGATTCGCTGCATCCTGAAATCAATCAACGAAAATAACCAACAGGCCCTCTACTACTCAAAATTAGCTATAGAATTTCCGTCATTTTCCTCTCCCCAATAATGATATTTCACAGACACAGAGGTTCTCTAACCGCCGAATGTTTCAAGATGGTGCCCTATTTCATATGAACGCGGACAGCCATGATCTGGCCCGACAGAGCCGTGGAAAAGAAAGGTCTTGGCGGTCCTTCCCTCCCACCACTCGGCGACCCTACTGGCCGTGATCACGACAAACGTAGCCTCACGCAAGCCCTCGAACTGCTGCAATCGGCCGAGACAATTCTGTTGGTCGAGTACTTGGAAGTGGCGGTGCCCCTGATCAATGCAATCTACCTACCGTTTGCAACACAGTGTATATCGGCGATTTACAACACATGACTGCGGCCGTTAGTTGGGCATCCAGCCGCGCTCGGGGCAGCGATGGCCAACCTTGTGTTGTACACGTCGCTGCAGACACTGACGCCCACATAACGAAAATGTTCTACCAATTTCGCTAGGTCATCCTGTTAAACGCATTCCATGACACGAACAGCGTGCGGTCCAAATTGGTCTCTGGTTCACGACACTCGTGGGCGCGTGTACAGGTACGCATATTCTTGCCCACCGCGAACGAGTCGCTGCCAGCGTCTCATTCGTGGACGCTGACGCGACCACTCCATGACTGACTAGCTGACAAGATTGATCATGTGTATCAGCTATTGTCGACGAGAAGGCTGCAACCGTGCGAACCGTGTGCGCTCACTTCATGGCGGCAAATCCAAAATAGACGGACATTCGCTTCATTATTACAAACAAGGACTTCACAGAAATGGCGGTGGTAGAAGAATAGCTCCCAGACACGCGAGTTTTCCTGTGCCAATGGCACGTTCACAAGTACCTGCTGCAGCAACAGGTGAGGAAGTCGCAGTACGGTATGTCTGGATTCCAGAAGAAGAACATGAAGACCCTGTGAGAGGAAGTCATTAATGCCCCTTCGCCTGCCGTCTACGACAAGAAGATCGAGCTCATCAGAACCATTCTTGGTGATGCCACCAACGCGTGGTTCGACTACTTCGACGCCAACTGGACTTCATCCAAAGAAAACTGGTGCTCCTACCTACGTTGCGAGGTACCGTATCTCGACAACAATACGAATATTCGCTTGGAGTCGAGCTGGCAGAAGCTGAAGACATTGACCAACAAGTCGAAGACGCCTGACGAGTGCCTTGTCGCGCTTTTATCCTTGCAGCGCAGACAAAAGACTGCCTGGCGTCACGCGATGGAAAGATCGGCTGCACGGTCATTTCCGACATCGACGATGAGCTCAAGTTGCAACGTGGTTAGCCTGTACACGTCCAACCTCATCCGCACGCAGTATGCCTTTGCTATGAAACCGACCACCAAGTACCGTGTACATGCGTTGGCCTGCTCATCTCCTATATCCGACCTGCAGACGACGAGGATGGTAGCGATACTGATGAAGACGACGGTGATGTCCCCTGCCTGTCGAGTGACGTACCGGACGAGCACGCAGTGAATACACAGACATGGCTGTGCTCATGTTCATTTACGCTGACGCAGCTTTTGCCATGCCGTCACATCTTGTACAATCGACGCACCAAGATCCCGAACAACATCGACCCGGTTCGAATTCTGCACCAACGCTGGCTCATTCTATCCTGCATGGCCAAGTTGGACGACAATGCGACTGCCGTTGACGATGAAGAGGACTCTCCTCCCCGCTTTGAGTGTGGGCGAATCGAGCGTTCCACGTCGACGAAACGCTCGGTTGGTGACTCTTCCACGTCGCCAAACAGATAGCCGACTCTGGGGGTCGCCATGGCACAGCTCACGTTCTCGCGCTCGAGGAGACGTTATCGAAGGTGCTGTCGAAAGTGAACATGGATGGTATTCCGGTCATCACACTGTCAGCGTCGGTGGCGCGTCTAACGCCGGTGGACCATCTAGCGTTGCCGCCATCCTCTCCGGACTGCCTCGATTCTAGCCAACCTCTTGCCAAGTACCTTGATCAGACATTTGACGCGTCACAGGGGTTTTTCAGTGGCCTCTATTTGATTGACTTCAATGTGGGTGGCGATGGAGTACCTGCAATCGACGGAGGTGACAACAAGATTGACAATCCCAGAGGTGACAACACGGCTCACAATCCCGAAGATGCCCACTCAGACGCTGAAGAAGATGCTGGCTGTGAAGACGTGCATGATGGGGTTTCGTTTCATATCAGGCCAAGCGTGATGCCTGCTGGCAAGCCGAACTAAAAAAAGAAAGCTTGCAAAAGAAGCGTGCCGCTCACAGTGATGCTGGTCGACTGCTTGAGTACTTGGACCGATCCGGCGAGATCAGGACAAGAGCACAGGCCTCAACTGGCCCACGTCGCCCGTCCGTCGATAAACCTCCCGTCGGCTTCCTACCACACGCGGCACTTCTCGAGCGGGTTCATCTTGCTGCCGGCCTTGCACTGGAACGTCTTGGCGAACGCGTCCGAATTCATCACGGGGACATTCACGCTGAAGATCGGGGGCGTCGAGTCGCCGTTGAGCCTATCCTTCAACCACGCGTCCGTGCCCTTGTAGCACGAGGTCTGGGCCAGCGACAGAAAGTATAGCCTGTCCACTTCGTCCGCGGCCACCCCGTTGGTCGCGACCGACGTTGGGTTCTTCTGCATCCAGTCGTGGAGCGCCGCAAGCGCCACGTTCACGGCACTGTAGTCCAGCACATTGGTCTTCACCGTCGCGTTGCCATCCACTTGGCCGAGCGACTGGCCGTGGCTGCCCTAGATGTACGCGGCGCGGCGCGGCGCGTGCCCTGCGGATCGCGGCGTCTTAACTAGCAAACATTATCCGCCGCTCATAACCAAAGTTATGGAACGAATCTTGAGCAGGTTTGACACCCTTATTGGTCCATTGCAAAACAGAACAATCTATAATTGTAATTAATTGAACTAGTGGGTGTATTTGTGATGGGGTTAAATTTGAAAACATCTGTGATGGCTGCTGTCATGCCAGTTGCACACAGACGGGGCACGCGTCACACAAGGGGGTACAATAGGTGCACAGAGGCACTCGCTAATGCCCAGATGGATGCAAAATCCTAGCCAAAGTCCTCGATGGTACTGCTCCACAACTCCTCGTCCAGCGGCACTGGAGCGACAGTACCAGGTTCGCAAATGTCGTCTCGTCGACAATGGGTGAATTCGATATTTCGGCCTGGAAGTGCTGCCCTGGAATGGTGGCGTCGATATGCCATGTCACCAAGAGCGTTCCAAGGCGGCACTGTCGCTGAGGGTACGTGCGATAATGTTAGTGGATTCCACTAACATTATCGCACGTACCCTCCGTGTATCCCAGCTGGAAATACTGGGAAGGTAATGGATTCCATTCGCTGGAGAAATCTACAGATTGGATTTCACTTGCTCGAGGAATTTCCAGACTGGAATGCATCGTCTGGGCGAATTGCGAAATACTCGCATATTTATGAGCATCACAAAACAAACCATCAGTAGTGTGGTACAGAACAGTGTCCTGTACGTGGGTGAGTTTGATGCGCAGAGTAGATGACTGGTCAGATCGTGATGGACGGTGAACAACCTCAGCTACTCTATAACCGATGGACGTCAATTTATTTCGTTAGTCTACAGCAGCAGAATGATAATTCTTTAAATTACTACATCAATCACTAGAAGTGGTTGTTAATGATCTAAATATAGCTGTGAAATATGATAACCTGCCTGTCGTGACCAGTAGTAGCTATTGAATATTGAGATAAATCTCTACAGTTCTCAAAACAGTTTGATGATGGCCGAGGTTGGTGCGATAACAAATACTGAGCGCTTTCTTCCCTTCTGGTGGCCTGGCTCACTTGACCTCAAGTAGTACGTCCACGCTGGGGTTCTGGCCTAAGGTTCTGGCCTGGGATTCGCATTCCCCATTCCTCATTCCTCATTCTTCCGAGCGGCACTCAATCCCTTCCGTCAAGATGAACATCCGCCTCACGCTCGCTGTCGCCACGCTCGCTGTCGCTGTCATCTCGGTCGACGCTGCTCCAGTGCGTGTGCACCACAGCGTCCACCGCACGCTCAAAGCATCAGGCAAGGCCAACATCGTTGTCACTATGAAGACCAAGCCAAAGGAGACGATGAAGATGCTCGAGGCTGCGACCTTCGGGACACGCGGCCAGAAGATCGAGTCGATGGTCCACCAGCTCGGCGCGCTCGCGTCAGATAGCCAAAAGGACATTGATGCCATTCTCGCCAAGGAATCGTCAAGCGGTCAGTCATCTTTTGAGGCTCAGTATTGCTCGTGGACAATGAACGCACGGTTCATTACCGGCGCGTCGTTCGAACTCGTCGAGCAGCTCGCGACGCTACCAGGCGTTGAATCGATTCGCGAGCAGGTCGTCGCTAAGATTTCCTCGCCTGTGATTCAGCAAGCCAACTCGATCGATCTCAACACGATCCAATGGGGCGTCGATCGCATTGACGCGACCAAGGTTTGGGCCGACGGAACGCTCGGCCAGAACGTTGTCGTCGGCATCATCGACACGGGCGTCCGCGGCACGCACGAGATCCTCAAGGGCAGCATGCGTACGTCGTACAACTGGTACGACCCGAACAACCAGACTGATGTTCCGTTCGATGCGAATGGCCACGGCACGCACGTCACGGGTACAATCGCTGGCGCCAAAGGGTTTGGCGTCGCACCTGCCGCCAAGTGGATGGCGTGTGTGGGGTGCCCAACGGACTGTCCAGAATTCAACCTCGTCAAGTGTGGCGAGTTTATGATTTGCCCCACTGATACCAAAGGCAACAATAAGGATTGCTCCAAGGCTCCACACGTGATCAACAACTCTTGGGGCGGTCCCGGCAATGACACCTTCTTCCAGGATGTCGTGAATGCCTGGCATGCCGCTGACATCATCCCCGTGTTTGCCGTGGGCAATGATGGCCCGAACTGCAGCACGGCCGGTTCGCCGGGTGAATTCGCCAACGTCATTGGCGTCGGTGCGACCAGCCGCAACGAGACGCTCGCGTTCTTTTCCAGCCGTGGCCCGACACTCGTCACTGGGATCATGAAGCCGGACATCTCGGCGCCTGGTCTCTTCATCCGGTCATCGTTTAACGGCAGCGATACGGATTACGCCACGGAGTCGGGTACCAGCATGGCGTCCCCTCATGTCACTGGTGCCATCGCGCTGCTTCTCAGCAGTGAACCCAACCTTAAGTACAAGGATATCTACGCGCGGCTCACCTCGACCGCCGTCCAAGGACCCTTCAATTCGACGCTCTCGCCGGGTTGGGGTGGTGAGGACACTTGTGGTGGTATCAAAGAGACCGTCTTCCCCAACAACCACTACGGATATGGTCGACTGAACATCTTCAACGCCTACCAAGGCTTCCGCCAGACGACGGCTCCGACCCCAGCACCGACCACCGCCACGCCGGCTCCGACCACCCCAGCGCCAATCCCGGCTCCGACTCCAGCGCCGACTCCAACGCACTCTACGTTCTGCGGCAAGTGGCAGGACAAGCCGTCGTGCCAGTTCTGGTTCTGGTGCAACTGGGACAAGGCCGTCAAGACCTGCGCCAACCGCTTCTAAGCGGCGAGATAAGCTGGTGGTGTACTGCTGTAGCACTGAGCGAACAGTGAACTACTTGAGAAAGGAGCTTCTGTTTAGGTTGATTCGTACGATTCGGTTCTTGGTGGCTGGTTTTCAACTCTCTCACATCGATATTCACGTTTGGCAACTTGCTGACGATAGCGACTCCTACGAGGAGCCATCAGCAATCTGATAACATCGAAACATCTGGTAATGCCGACGAAACGAGTTGCAAACATAAACAATGCACATGAATGCCAAACTACTGATCTGTACACTGTACAGCACTGACAGTATTCTATCCCTCGGTGGCTGAAGAGTAACGAGTGCCAAGAAGCATTTCGAAATATATACAAACCTCACCTCGCTGAATCAGCAAGAGAAACGGTGACCGGTCTAAGATGTACACTGTCGTGGCACGACGTACGACTCGTGCGTATCACTGTTGCACATGAGGTACTGTCCTGTCCAATCACAAACTCCAATGGATACTTAAAAAACTACTGAATTGGATGATCGGATCCGTCTGTTTTGAAAACGGGTGGTCCTTTTCAACGTTTTGTGCTTTAGTCGGGAAGGCGAGCCTGTCGGCTGGAAACCATCCCTTGAGAACTGTGCCCTCTGCTATCGTGGCCGGCACAGACCATAACTGCTTTTCCCTCGTCCAGCTCAAGTCGTTGCGATGAACCTTCGTCTCACTCTCACGACCGTCGTGGCGTTTGCCATTGTCGCCGCCATGGCCGATGGTGCTGGTCCCCTGGTTCACCGCGGCGTCCACCGCCAGCTCCAAGAGATGGGCAAGGTCAACATCGTCGTGACCATGAAGGCGAAGCCGACCGAGACGCTCAAGACGCTCGAGGCTGCGACGTTCGCGACGCGTGGCCAAAAGATTGAATCGATGGTCACCAAGCTTGACGCGCTGGCGACCGATAGCCAGAAGGATATCGATGCGATTCTCTCCAAGGAAGCAGCGAACGGGCAACCCTTCTTTGAGGCCCAGCACCGCTCGTGGGCGATGAACGCTCGTCTGTTCAATGGCGCGACACTCGAACTGATCGAGCAGCTCGCTTCGCTGCCAGGCGTCGAATCGATTCGCGAGCAAGAAATCGCAGAGATCTCGGTGCCAGCGATGCAGGAAGACAGCTCCATTGACCTCAATACGATCCAGTGGGGCGTTGGCCGCATCCAGTCCACCAAGGTCTGGGCCGATGGGACGCTCGGTCAGAACGTCGTCGTGGGGATCATTGACACGGGCGTCCGCGGCACGCACGAGCTGCTGCGCGGCAGCATGCGCGAGACCTACAACTGGTACGACCCCGACAACCAGACCGACTTTCCGTCCGACAAGCGCAGCCACGGTACGCACGTTATGGGTACGATCGTTGGCGCCAAAGGCTTTGGCGTCGCGCCGGGTGCTAAGTGGATGGCGTGCCTCGGCTGCCCAGAGGCGTGCCCCGAGTTCAACCTCGTCAAGTGCGGTGAGTTTGTGACGTGCCCCACCGACACCAAGGGTGAGAACAAGGACTGCTCCAAAGCGCCGCACGTGATCAACAACTCGTGGGGCGGTAGTGGCGGTCGCCCCTGGTACCAGCCTGTCGTCGATGCCTGGCAGGCCGCTGGGATCATCCCAGTCTTCTCCCAGGGTAACTCCGGTCCGAACTGTGGCACCGCTGGATCACCTGGTGACTACCCCAACGTCATTGGCGTTGGTGCCATGAGTGACAATGAGACGCTCGCGTCCTTCTCGAGCCGCGGCCCCGCCTTGAGCGGCCTCATGAAACCGGACATCTCTGCGCCGGGGCGGCTTATTATCTCGGCGAGCAATATCTCGGACACGGACATCTCAACCAAGTCAGGCACGAGCATGGCCGCGCCCCACGTGACCGGCGCAATCGCACTGCTGCTCAGCAGCGAACCCACGCTCAAGTACAAGGACGTGCTCGCACGGATCACGTCAACGACCGACCAAGCACCGTTTAACGCGACACTCTCGACCGGTCGTGGCGGCAACGACACGTGCGGCGACATCAAGGAGACAGTTTTCCCCAACAACCACTTTGGTCACGGCCGGCTAAATGTGTTCAGTGCGTACCAAAATGCCCGCCAGACACCGGCGCCTACGCCAGTGCCGACCACGGTCACGCCAGCGCCGACCACCAAGGCTCCGACCCCGGCTCCTACGCCGGCCCCTACGCCAGCACCGACGGCCGTCTCTTTCTGTGGCAAGTGGCAGGACAAGCCGTCGTGCCAGTTCTGGTTCTGGTGCAACTGGGACAAGACCACCACGACCTGTGGCAGCCGCTTCTAGACGCCAGCGTCGCTGATGGTATAGAACCGACTAAGCAACACCACGTGCAAAGCCATTCGTTCGTGTTGTTGTGAGACGCAATCCCAGCATTAGCGTTTGCTCTTGCAATTTTGGTCTTGTCGACTTTGTTTCTAAAAAATGTTCATGAGATATTGGTTCCACATTTTGGCCTGGGCTCAACAGATTGTGAAGCCATCAGCAGTCTGATAACATGAAACAGCTGGTGAGACCGACGCAACGACACACAGACATAAACAGTGCACAGATCAGTCATTTCGGTATTCTTGCACACATAAATAGTGCGTAAGAATGCCGAAATTACTGATCTGTACAATGGTTGACTTACATGTACTCAACAGGAATCTATCCCTCATTTAGGCACCCTCAGGATACTGAGTCAGGCGCTGGCAGCAGCATTTATATTGGCAGCCAGCAACCTCGGGAATTGCTGGCTGCCGGCGACTGACTCAGAAACCACAGAATTCTTTCTCGTTCACGCTTAGCAGTGAGCCTGAACATGACAAGTCTCTGAGCTACGGTACAGTGATTTACTGGCCGTGGACTGTCGGACGTGATGGACAACAGACTCGGGGGAGTGCATCTAGTCACAAAGCTCGATAGAGATACGAATAATTGAATTTGTCTGTTTTGTGTACGGCTGTCGACTTTAGCGTTTGTATTTTTCGCTGCGCGGCGACCATCAGACCGTCCTGACCCGCAGAGGCCATCATTCTTGTCACCCGGGCAGAATTACCAGTCGAGCATAATGTGTGAGCATGGATGCGGAAGAGTGAGAGTGGGGTTCAAAAACGTAGCATTAAAGTCTCAGCGAAGGAGATAGTTGCTGAGGCACGTTGTAAGCGTGATCCCGGGAGTGGTGTGGTGGGTTCTAGCTTGATACTGACCCGGAAAGTGATGGAGTGACCTTTCTGGTCGTTCGGTCGCACGACCGAGAGGTATGCTGCGGATGGGGCACCCACCTGCATAAGGGGCTCGCCACCATTCGTGTTGAGAGCCGCTGGTCGATCATGGCCAAGGTCTTACTGATCCTGGAGCCAGGGTTCATTTTGACGGTTTTGCCATGTGCTGTCCTCTAAAAATCGTTTTTCCACCGGTGTTGGAAAAGCGCAGTTTTCCCTCGTCCAGCTCGAGTCGTTACGATGAACCTCCGCCTCCCGCTCCCGACCATCGCTGTGCTCGCTGCCACGCCGGATGTCGCGACCGCTGGTCCCTTTGTCCATCGCGAGGTTCACTGTCAGCTAGTGAAGGCTGGCAAAGCCAACGTCGCCGTGACCATGACGGCCAAGCCAAAGCCCCAAGGAGACCATGAAGACCCTCGAGGTCGCGTCGTTCGCGACGCGCGGTCAGATTTTTGAGGTGATGGTTAATCAGCACGACTCGCTTGCCACGGACAGAAGGGGACTGACTCGATCCTTGCCAAGGAAACATCGAATGTCTAGCCGCTGTTTGAGGCTCAGCACCGTTCGTGGGTGATGAACGCTCGCTTTTACAGTGCGCATTGCTCGAGCTTGTAGGGTAACTCACTTCGCTGCCAGGTGTTGAATCAATTCGCGAGCAGATCGTCCCAGATCGCGACGTCGGAGATTCAGGAAGCCAATCCGACCGACCGCAACACGGTCCAGTGGGCGTCGAACGTATCCAGTCCCCCAAGGTCTGAGCCGACGGAACGCTTGGTCAGTGAGCCGACAACAGGCTCGTAGTACGAGTTTTTCCACCTGCACCGTCACACGAATTGTTGATCACGTGTGGTACCTTGGAGCAGTCCTAGTTGTTGCCCTTGGTGATCGTGGGGCACGCCATGAACTCACCACCCTTGACGAGGTTGACTTCCGGACACGAGGCTGGACAAGCGAGGCCGACCATCCACTTGGCACCGGACACAACACCGAAGCCGTAGGCACCGACGTTTCGTGCCCATTTCAGTGTACTCCACTGGCAACTCCGGTCCCAACTGCGGCACGGCCAACTCGCCGGGGAATTTGACCAACATCATTGCAATTGGCGGCATGAGCCAGAACGAGGCGCTCGGGTAGTTCTCATGCCGTGGTCCCGCCGTGGACGGACTCATGAAGCCGACATCTTGGCCCCGTGGTACGTGATCATCTCGACGAGCAACGTCTCGGACACGGACATCGCGATCAAGTCGGGCACGAGCATGGCAGCACCGCACGTCACTGGCACGATCGCACTGCTGCTTACCAGGAAGCCCACGCTCCAATACAAGGACACCCATGCACGGTTTCCCGACAACTCTGTCGGTGGATTTGTACTCTCCACTGGAATGGGCATTGCGTTAAATCAGATACCCAGCGGTTCTATTAATCAATAACCATTATTAGTACTTTCTCCGCCAAACACCCATGTCCATTTTGTCCGATTCCATAATTGGCAACCACGGTGACTCCTGCAAAATCTCATACCGTTTTGGAACAGCTCGGAGAATTCTCCCACCATCAGCCTCAGCGACAGTGCAAGTAGCTAAAACAGCGTATCGAAAATGACGACACCAACTCATCAACATGAGTAATCCACAATAACTCTAAGGCAGCGAGATTAAAACTCGGACCAATATGCCCTAATCAGTGGTAACTGGTAGGACAACCCGTCGTGCTATCAATAGTGTATGCTTTTGGTGCAACTGGAACCAGAATACCAAACCCACTTTGTGATGGCGAGTACAGTACATTCATTGATTCCGCTCTAAACGGGGAATAGTGACGTAAATTAGCACTTTTGATGGTTTCCTGTTTACGAACAAATAGAATAGTGGATCGAAACCTTCGTAATTTACCGCATTTTGAAGTTTCCTGACCTCCGTAATATACTACGGAGTAGAATTCAAGAGCGAACCTATATAAATCTCAAAATTGATTTCCAGTTCCAGCTCGCCCCGAATTCGAATTGAAAGCTACAACACCATTGGCAGCAATATGGAACAGCAGTTCCAAGAGCGCATCGCGCGCGCCAGAGAAGCCGCACGACTCGCGTCCATCGCTGCGTTATCGCGTGGATCATCTGACGCCATACGTGGACCTCCTCCTCCGCTAGGCTTCCGCAGTCCACCAGCGCCTCCTCCTTCATTGGCTCCTCCCCCCGCTGTGGATTTAGCCGCTTCGATTCCAAACGGCGTGCGCAACCGTATCGACCGCCTTGTAGAGTTTATTGCGCGCAATGGACCCGCGTTTGAAGTGACTGCACGCGAGCGCGAGCAAACGAACCCCGATTTCGCGTTCCTTCACACAAACGCACCGTTTCACGACTATTTCGACTGGAAAAAAGCACAAGCGATAGCTAGGGTGCCTCCACCCGTCATGACTCCCCACCTACCGCTTCCAGCTGGTCCGCCGGTGACTGAAGTGGTCGACCCCATTCTGCATCTCCCGGTCGGTGCAATGGCCAACGCCTGCAAAGCAGCGCGGTCGCGTGGCTTGCCGGCGTACACACCGCTACCACCGGATCTACTACTCCCCTCTCCGTCGATCGTCCCATGTGTGGAGCCCGCACGACTCGACGCCCGCCTTGCAGAGTTTTACCGAACGTTGATTTCATGAAGAGTAATTGAAGTATTTCATCTCAGTCTTCCATGACGTATTGGATTCGACGTGGCCAGTGCCGCTCGATTTCCTCGGCCGGGTCGCTGGATGCGCGTAGCTCCTCGTCTGATTTTGTCTCGTCCTCGACACTGTCGTCCTCGCTATCGCTGTCGGTGCAAGTCGATACAGGGATGCTACAATCAGGTCGGACGCGTCCAGCGTAGCCCAGTCCAACTGGACGTAGCAACGAGTGCGTCGCTTGCTCGACTGCTACGTGGATCTCCCGCGCCGTCGCGTCCGTTCCTACTATGGCCTTGGTGCAGGCGATGGCTACTCCAGCTTCGCTGGCGCGGAAAACCTGTTGATGGAGCCGTCGGAGTCGTGGCGACACAAACGCCCCCGCGTCCGCGGATCGCGGGCGACGCGATGACAACGAGGATGGTGGAGCACTGCGAGGCGTGAGGAGCGTTTTCAATTCCGAGACGACACGCATTTCTTGGCGGCAGGCGTTTCGCACCGACGACCGGGACGACATGGGGCGGTCTTTCCAAGCGATTTCCACTCGTCGCGGCGAAGGGTCTTCCTCTCTGGCTTGCGCCTCGTACCGTGGCTTGGCTTTCGCCAAGCGTCGTGGCTTGCTCGGCTTGCTCTTTGCCTCCCCTATTGTTGGTCTACTCCCCACCATCGGCACTGTCCTTGCGATCTCCTCTTCTACCTGAACGTGTTCCACAAACCGATCCATGACCTTGCTCAATCCGAGGTCGGATCGCTTTCGCTCGCATTCTGCCAGGCGGGAAATCTCATTTTGAATTTCCAGCTGCGAGACGCGGCGGTGAATCTTGGCAAGCTGCGGGCGGCGGGATTCGAGCACACTCACGACAAACGTATGGGCACTACCACATCGAACGGTCGTGGCGCCGGTGCCCGACATGGCACTCACAATGGTCGGCAAGGGCACAATGCGAGTCACGTTTTGCGTGGTGTCGTCGGGGAGACCGAGCTGGCCTTCTTCGCCAAATCCCCACGCGTACAACGACCCGTCTTCGCACAATGCCATCGAGTGCCACTCGCCAAACGACATTTGGACGACGTTTTTGTGGAGCAAGAGACGAACGCGGGTGGGGACACGGTGATTCCGCGCAACACCGTGGCCCGTCTGGCCGTACTGTCCTTTGCCCCACGTGTACACTTCGTTGGTGATCGAGAGCGCACCGCTGTGGCTGCCACCGCACGCGATATGCCGTACGGGAACATCGATAAGTGCCTCCACCAGCGTAGGCTCGAGCGCAGAGTCGACACTTCCATGGCCGAGTCGCCCATCGTCGCCGTTCCCCCACGAATAAACGCGTCGTCCGCAACACGCCATCGTGTGGTAGAACCCACAGGCCAACTCGACATCCTCGAGCGGCATCACGGCTGTCGCAATGGCCTGGCTGAGCGACTCATTCGATGTCGACGTGGCCATGGCTGAAAAGTGTTTGCGGAAAAACGGAATCCGCTCAAATGTCATGCGATCGACGCGATCGCCAAACCCCAACTGACCAGCGATATTACTCCCAGTAGCGAGTACATTGTTGTCGAGCGTCACGAGGAACGATTGATTACCGCCGCAGTAGAGCGCCCGCACATTGATCACTTTCTCCACGCGCGTTGGGGTGCCGCGCGGCCTTGCACTCCTCACGCCAATGCCCAACTGCCCTGACGAGTTGTCGCCCCACGTGAAGATCTTGCCTTCGTTCGTCATACACACTGTGTGATGACTCCCACACGCGACTTGAAGGACTGTTGATAGGCCGACCGACGGCACGCGCAATGGGAGCTTGGACGGCTCAAGGTTCGTGTCGCCTTGGCCCAGCTCGCCGCGTGCATTGTCGCCAAAGCAGTAGACGTTGGAATACACATCGATGATCGTCGAGTGGGCTTTGCCACAGGCGATTTGCACGGGGTGGAGCCACTTGCAAGCAAACGCCGTCGGCACGTTGGCGTTCGTTTCGCTGTTCGTACCCAAGCGACCGTGCAAGCCACAGCCAAACGCAAAGAGAAACGTGGCTTCTTTCTGAAGCACCGAGACAAATACCGACGGGATGATCGTGCTTGAGCTGTAGATGTCGTCATAATATTCATGGATCTTGTGGTAAATCTGGATGGTGCGAACGTCAGCTTCGGTGTCGCAGGAAATCGAAACTTCGCGCGGCAGTCGCCAATCACTCGCTGTGAACAGCAGCTGCGTGGGTTGCACGATGATACCGCATTTGTTGTTGGTGTTGACGACGCGTACGTTGATGGTGACGCCTTTCCCGCGGTTCGGGGGGCGCGTCAGCTTGACATGGTAGCAAAAATCGCCGCCTTGGCGGAGTCGAACATATCGCGGATGCACGCGCACGAGCTGCATCGCCTTCTTCGACGACTTGTCGACACCTGCGGCGTCGTCTAGAGCCGATAGTGACTCCATGGAACGTCGCGGTGTTCTTGCCGACGTTTTTCAACACCCAATACTTCACCTCGTGACTCGCTCAATTGAAATCCTACAAATAGACAGAGCACTTTAACCGTCAAATTTGGGATAGAAATCTTTCACGTCATTTGTGGCGGCAATATGAGGCGCCCAATATCTTGGACCGTTCGTACTATCGCCAGCAGGTGCGTTTTTTCGTGCCGAATTCGCTCGAGTAAGTTGTTTTGGCTCGAAAGACCGGTGGCTCGGGTGGGAACCGTGCATTCGTGAAGATGGGGTTGTGACTGTGGCTGGACGGCGCTGATCGTTTGGCACAGAGCGCCTGGTTCGTTAGGTCGGAAGAAGGAGCAGAAGCTGGCTCGTTAGTGCGGCCACAGTGGGAGCAGTACCCCGTGTGATGCGAAGGTGTCGGTTTCTCGGTTTCCTTTTGGCGGATGGATCTCTTGAGCGGATCCGTCTGCGTCGATACCTCATGGAGACAAATGGGAGTTGTCATGATTCCAATGTCCCTAGTCTGCCGTGTCGTACTATAATCACTACGCAGAAACACGACTTCTGCCGAAGCTGGTTGTATATCGGCAAATTGGGGGCGATAGTCGAGATTACGTCCATTGAGAGCTGACTTGGAAGACTCGTGATAAGGCGCTTGGCTCGGTTGAAAGGCTGCGGCACTAGGAATGATAACGTTGCATTCAGCACTCGGAGCTGAACGCGTCGATCGCGACGCTGGAGACTCCACTCGAAATTGGCGGTTATCACGACCCGCTGGTTCAATAAAAGGCGACGCAGGCGGCACGATTGGTGTGTCTTGTCTCCCTTGCGTCTTCACTTGGTCCACTTTCGCTGACTTGTGGTTCGAAGAGACCTCATTGCTAGCATTACGACGCGGTTGAAACTCGATGGCCGACTCGTCTGCGACCCGCATGCCATCCTCTGCTGTGAACACTCGCCGCCGTTCATACCGCGTCGGCCCACCGGCGGTTTGCCCTCCGACATTGTCCATCATGTTTTCGAGCGTCTCACGTCGTGGCCACTGGTACGTTTCTTGGTACGTCGTCCGTGCAGTCGAGTCGGACTGCTGGTGCGTTCGTCGTGAGGCTAGAGCATGGAGAGCTTCATGGTACGTCATGTCCGTCGCCTTCGTGGCGCGCGTTCTTCCGCGATAGCTTCGGTCATGGTCCGCAAACTGCACTTTTCGACGTCGCGGCGGGTCAGTCGCATGGCGGTGGGTGGCCGTGGCCATACCAATGGGGGTTTTGAAGAGGGAGTTCTCGCTCGCACGACTGGACGCTGGGGGCCCGGGCTCCCTTGGCAGACCATTAACTCGCTCGAGCATTTCCCTCGGCAATTTTGTTTGCAGAGGTTTCTCCATGGACTTCACACCACGCGGAGACGGAGCCATATCGAGCGGACGCACCGTCTCCTGTGTTGCTTGACCGCCGGCGAGAGGGAATGAATCCGTGCTGGAGAATGACAGACGCGACAGCATATCTCTGGACGACGCTCGCAGCTTCTCGCTCTGCTCGGTGGAGTCCTCTGGATCGTCCAGTCCGCCTTCGCGCAAAATCTCCGGATGAGGGATGCGTTCTTTTCCCAAGACACTAGCAACCGGCGCGGTCATGAGTCGATCTTCGTGAATAGTATTACTATTAACACCCGCGATCTTCTGTGGCGGCGGCACACCCCACGCAAAATTCGCTGGCACAGCGACGTGGTCTTGGGTCTTGACACCGGCCGCCATGGACGGCGTCGTCCAGTCGGGCAGTCCGTCGACGTGCTTGGTCTGGCGGTGATGCTGCTCACACATCAAGGCCTAACATTTCCCGACACAGTAAGTCCCTCGTTTACACCATGAAAGCCACGGTGGCAATCTCAAAACACACCAGTCGATCAAGATCCTTCGATACTTTCCATACGCGCTGCTGGTAGTGGCCATCACCGCCTGTGAGGGTCGGCGTGGTCATCCGCAGAGCCTGGGAAATTTGGCGGTCGAGATCTCGGGTTCTACTGGGTATTTTGCGCGCGCGAGTTCAAAATAGAATGCGCGCCGCTTCACCACCTCGCAGAGGGGCACACGAGGGAGCGAAGTAAGCCGCTGTGTCTGCAGGAAGAGCGCCAGTCGACGAAATGCTCGACCGCGAGGAGTTGAAGTTGCCGCGTTGTTCCCTCTTTTGCCGCCTTGATCAGTCAGTCTAGATTTTGGGGGGGTGGTTCAAATGCATGCAAATGGATGCGTACTTATTGAACACCCATGCGAACTTAGCGGTTTAAAGTGTGTGGAGTTATTGGCCTTGAGGATGGATAGGAGTGTGCAGGTGTGAATGTGAACTCGGTGCAGGGCCAGTACTGTACCACGGCCGCCAACATCCACAAAAGCGCACCCACCATCCACCCGTGATATGCCATCAGCAACGACACGGGTTCGGTATTGCTGTATTTGATATCGACACCAAGGCGAGCAGCACCCGGTGAGTACCAGATGAGTACTGCAAGTGCGGACAGCACAACAAGTTTGTCGGGTGCGTGCATCGCACAGTCATGACCAGAGCGTCTGGTCGGGTCGCCTGCAAAAAAAGCTCGACAGCAGTGACTGGGTCATGCCGCAGAGCCAATTAATGATCTATGGAGGAGTCCTCTCACGACTCCTGACACGGCTGTTGGAAAATGTATTGACGAAAAGGGTTAGTTGCTATTGATCCCAAAAACCCACCCATCTCGGACTCTCTTTAACTCCCCGTCCTTTTTGAAATGTGGGGTTTTCTCAAACCCGGGATGTTGGAGATTCAAGTGGGTACGTACTTATGAGTCGTCCATGCGAGCTTCGCTGTTCGGAGGGTCATGTAACAAGAGATGGTACTAGATTCCTAAATCCATGAGTTCCTACTCCTTAATTAAGCTGTAGAATCCGCAGCGTACATGTTGCTACAACTTCTCCTCGTTGGTTGCCGACTCTCTCTCGATCGATGCTGGCGCACCCTTGAACGATGCCA